>CAUYQG010141883.1:0-10831 GCA_963574415.1 Tarsius wallacei
GGTACCCTTACTGATGTTGTGTCCCTCTCCCCACCATGGCAGTGTCCCTCTATTTCCAATCCCTTTCTTATGGTATTAAGGTAAATGTTCAGGGTTCACTTATAAGTAAGAACATATAGTACTCTGCTCTTTGTTTCTGTGATAGAGCACTGTGTATGATAGACTCTAAATCCATCCAAGTTGCTGCAAAGTCCATATGTTTGTCCTTCTTTATGGCTGCATAATATTCCAGCAGGTATATGTACCACATTTTTTTATCTAGTCAAGTTTTTATGGGCAGCACAGTTGGTTCCTTGTTTTAGCTATTGTGAATAGTGCTGCAATAAATATGTGAGTACAGGTATCACTTTTATAGAAT
This sequence comes from Tarsius wallacei, assembly GCA_963574415.1. Lineage (NCBI taxonomy): Eukaryota > Metazoa > Chordata > Mammalia > Primates > Tarsiidae > Tarsius > Tarsius wallacei. The sequence goes on from CAUYQG010141883.1 coordinate 359, forward strand.
GATTTGAGTTCCTCTTGGTATATTCCCAATAGGGGGATTGCTAGGTCATATGGAAGGTCAATGTCTAGTTCCTTTAGAAATCACCATACTGTTGTCCATAGAGATTGCACTAGTTTGTATTCCCATCAGCAGTTTAGAGGCGTTCCCTTTTGTTTGCATCTTTGCCAGCATCTGTTGTTTGTTTTGTTAATGATGGTCATTCTTCCTGGGGTTAGGTGGTATCTCAATGTGGTTTTGATTTGCTTTTCTCTGATGATTGGTGAGGCTCAACACTTTTTTCATGTGTCCGTTGGCTGCTCATATATCTTCTTTTGAGAAGTGTCTATTCATATTTTGCCAACCTTTTTTATTTTTTTAAATGTTTTATTTTACTAGGATACAAATCTTTATTGTCAATATTTTATATACTTACAATGTAATTAGCTATATTCCTTTCTCACTTGAGGAAAACAAAAGAATGATTGCAACAACTGCTTGATTTCAATCTTCTCTATTATCATTTTTATATACTCTTTCAAGATCTCCCCCATACTCTAAAGGAATTAAGGTAAAAATAAATGCCCACTATCACTTGCTTGAGTAATTTTGATATTATATAATGGCCCCTCTATATAGAATTCTATTATAGAATCTATAAACAGGAACCGTACCTATCACCATAAACAAAAATTAACTCTAAATAAATCAAAGACCTAAATGTAAAACCTCATACTATGAGAATCATAGAAAATGCAGGAGACACCTTTATGGAAATTGGAACTGGCAACCTATTCCTGATCAAAACCCCAAGTGGCATACCATAAGAGATAAGATAGACAAGTGGAACTTCATCAAACTGACGAGCTTCTGCAAAGCAAAAGAAACCATCAAGACAATGAGGAGACAGCTCACAGAATGGGAGAAAAAATATTTGCCAAATGTGTATCTGACAAAGACGTAACATCTAGGATCTACAAGGAACTCAAATGCACCTAAAGGAAAAAAAAAGAAACAGACTCATTAAAAAGTGGGCAAAAGACATGAATAGACACTTCTCAAAAGAAGACATACAGGCAGCCAACAGACACAAGAAAAAGTGTTCAGCTTCACTTATCATCAGAGAAATGCAAATCAAAACCACATTGAGATACCACCTAACCCCAGTAAGAATGACCATCAATAATGAAACAAACAACAGATGCTGGCAAGGATGCAGAGAAAAAGGAACACTTCTACACTGCTGGTGGGAATGCAAACTAGTGCAACCTCTTTGGAAGACAGTGCGGCGATTTCTGAAAGAACTAGACACTGACATTCCATATGACCCAGCAATTCCCCTATTGGGAATATACCCAGAGGGACTCAAGTCATTCTACCACTTTTTAATGGGGCTGTTTTTTTGTTTTTGTTTTTGTTTTTTTCCTTTCAGCACATTTGAGTTTCTTGTAGATCCTGGTTATTAGACCTTTGATAGAAAAACAGTTGACAAATACTTTTCTCTATTCTGTGAGCTGTTTCCCCACTTTCTTGATGATTTCTTTTGTTTTGCAGAAGCTTTTCAGTTTAACGAGGTTCCACTTGTTTGTCTTATCTCTTATGACAAGGACATCTGGGGTTTTGATCAGGAATTGATTGTTTACTCTGATTGCAGTAAGAATATCTCCAGAGTTTTCTAAGATTCTTATAGTTTGAGGTATTATGTTTAGGTCTTTGATCCACTTAGAGTTTATTTGTGTATGGTGATAGGGGTCTTGTTTTAATCTTCTGCATGTGGTCATCCAGTTTCCCCAGCACCATTTACTGAATAGGTCTTCCTCTCCCCAGTGGTTGTTGGTGGAGGCTTTGTCAAAGATGAGTTTGTTGAGAAATTGAGGTTTGACTTCTGGAATCTTTATGCTGTTCCATTGTTTCATATTTCTGTACTTTTACCAATACCAGGTTGTTTTGATTATTGTAGTCTTATAATAAAGTTTAAAGATTGGAAGTGTGATACCTCCTGCTTTGTTTCTTTTGCTAAGGATTGTTTTGTCTATTTGTGGTTGTTTATGTTTCCGTATGAATTTCTGTATTGTCATTTATAGTCTGACCTATCTTCTTGCTTCTTTTAGGATTTTTTTCTTTTGTACCTACTTTGTGTAGGCAGTTACTGCGTTGGTATTCTCATCTGATGTCTTGCAGGAGTTATCTATATCTCTATTCTCTTGTGTTTGGATGGTTATATCTCTGGTGAGATGGGAAAAGTTTTCTTTGATAACTTCCTGGAATACTTGACCCAAGGAGTTCTCCATTTCCCTGTCTTCTTCTGGGATACCAATCAGGTGTAGGTTCAGTTTCTTGATATAATTGCACATCTCTTGGAAGCTTTGTTTTTTCTTCCTGATTTCTTTCTATGTTTTTTATAGATCAGGTTAATTTTGTGTTTTGGTCTTCAGGTTCTCAGAGTCTTTCTTTTGCTGAATTAATTGTTCTTTCCTTGCTTGCCATCTTGTTATATATTTCCTGGATGAAATTTTCTATGGCCAAAATCACTGTTACAAGTTCGTTCAGTGCTGCATGTTGTCTTCCTTGAGTTCAAGTCTGAGAAGAATGATGTTGGGAATTTCATGGATATTACATTGAATATGTAGATTGCTTTGGGTAGGATGTACATCTTAATAATGTTGATTCTTCCTATACATGAGCATGGAATATTTTTCCATTTGTTTGTGTCTTATTGTTTTGTAGTTTTTATTGTAAAGGTCTTTCACTTTTCTGCTTAGGAAAGTGATGATGTATTTCATTTTGTGTGTATGTGTGTGGCTTTTGTGAATGGGATTGTGCTTTTTAGTTGCTTCTCTGCCTGTTGGTTGTTGGTGTATGAGAATGCCACTGCCTTTTGTGCATTTATTTTTTACCCTGAGACTTTTCCAAAGTCCTTTATCAGTGCAAGGAGGTTTTTGACAGATTCTGTTGGATTTTTGAGGTATACAATTATATTGTCAGTAAAGAGAGATAACTCAGCTTTCTCTTTTCCTATTTGGATACCCCTGATTTTCTTCTCTTGTCTAATTGCTCTAGCTAGGACTCGAACAGGAGAGGTGGGAGTGGGCAGCCTTATCTTGTTCTGGTTTTCAAGGAAAATGCTTCCAGTTTCTGCCCATTTAGCAATACGCTGGCTGTAAATTTATCTTATATGGTGTTTATTATTTTGAGATGTGTTCCTTCGATGCCTAGGTATTTGAAAGTTTTTATCAAGAAGAGATGCTGGATTTTGTCAAAAGATTTTTCTGTATCTAATGGTATAATAATGTGGTTCTTTTTATATACATCTGTTGATGTATTGAATTACATTTACGATCTTGCAGATGTTGAACCAGCCCTGCATCCCAGGAATGAAGCCTACTTGGTCATGTTGGATGATTTTTGAGATGTGTTGTTGGATCTGATTTACTAGAATCTTGTTGAAAATTTTGACACCTATGTTCATCAGTGATACTGACCTGTATTTCTCTTTTTTGATTGGATCTTTACCTGGTTTGGATATCATTGTGATGTTATCTTCCTAAAATGCTTTGAGGAAGAATCTCGTTTTTGTTAATTGTCTAGAATACTTTCAATAGGATTGGTATAAACTCCTTGTTGCATGTTTTGCAGAATTTCACTGGAATCCTATCTGGTCCAAGGCTTTTTCGTTTGGCTTTTCTTTCTTTTCTTTTCTTTTTTTTTTTTTTTGTAGGTAATTGTCTTATGACAAAGTCAATTTCCAGGGTCTTTATTGATATATTTAGTGTGTCAGCATCTTCTTGTTTCAATGTTGAGAGATTATATTATGTCAGAAAGTCCCCCATTTCATTTTGATTATCAAGTTTGTTTTCATACTGATGTGTATAGTAATCTCTGGTAATCTTTTGTATTTCTCTGGAGTCAGTTATGATTTGAACTTTTGTATCTCTGATTGTGTTTATTTGGGCTTTTTCTCTCTTGTTCTTGGTCATTCTGGCTAGTGGTTCATCAATCTTGTTTATTCTTTCAAAGAACCAGCTTTTCATTTGTTGATTTTTTCAATGATATTTTTGTCTTGTATGTCCTATATTTGGACTTATTCTTTGGTGATCTGAATTCTTCTGCTAAAGTTAGGGTTTTGGTAGTCTTGTCTTTTCAGCTCCCTTTGGTGATTTGTTAGGCTTTTAACTTGTGATCTTTCCATTTTCTTGATGTGTGTTCATAGATATATAAATTTCTCTCTTAGAACTTTTCTCATAGCATCCCAGAGGTTTGGTAAGATGTTTCTTCATTTTCATTTATTTTATTTATTTATTTATCTTTTTTTGAGTTGGCGTCTCACTCCCTTGCCCAGACTGGAGTGCAGTGGCCGCTTCTGGCCACCGCAGCCTCGACCTGCTGGTCTCCAGTGATCCTTCCGCCTCAGCCTTCCAAGTAGCCGGAATTACAGGCGCTTGCTACCACGCCCGCCTAATTTTTTTGATTTATTGTAGAGATGAGGTTTCGCCTGCCCAGGCGGGTCTTGAACCCGCGGGCTCAGGCAATCCACTCACCTCAGCCTCCCAAGGCGCGGGATTACAGGCTGAGCCACCGAGCCCGGCTCTTCATTTTCATTTTTAACCAAGAATCTTTTAATTTCAGTTTTGATTTCTGTGTTGACCCAGGAGTCATTCAGCAACATGTTGTTTAGTTCCATGTCTTTGTGGGTTTGGGGGGAATTTTGTTAGTGTTGATATTTAGTTTTATTCTACTGTGCTCTGAGAAGGTATATAACTGTATAATCTTAATTTATGACTGAGGATGTGATCAATCTTGGAATATGTTCCATATGGTTATGAGTAGAACGTATATTCTGTGGTTGTTGGGTGGACTGTTCTGTAGGTATCTAGTAAGTGCATTTGGTCAAGTGTCAAGTTGAGGTTTTATATCTCTTCATTGATTTTTTGGCTCGATTATCTACCCTAGGGTTGTTAGTGGGATATTTAAGTCCCAGCTATAATAGCATTAGAGTCAATATCTTTTTTGTTTACTTAGTAGTTGCTTTATAAATGCTGGTGCTTCTGTGTTAGATGCATATATGTTTAGGGTGGCTATTTCTTGTTGATGAATTGAAACTTTTATCATTATGTAGTGTCCTTCCATATATTTTAAAATTTTTGAAATCTTAAAGGTTGTTTTGCCTGATATTAAGATCACAACTCTTGCCTTCTTTTGTGGTCCATCAACCTAGAAATTCATTTTCCATCATGTATGTGTCCCTTGGGGTGAGATGGGTTTCCTGGGTGCAGCAAATTATTGGGTCATGTTTTTTTTAATCCAATTTGCCATTCTATATCTTTTTAGTGGTGCATTTAGTCTGTTCATATTCAGGCTGATCATTGAAATGTGATTATTTATCCACATCACAAAGTTCTCATAAAGTTTTTTCTTTGTTTATTTGTTTTAAATTTGGGGTTGATGTATGTATGTGTTTTCAAAGTTTGCAGTTGCAATGTATTCTCTGTTGATTCTGTGTTCTACTATTCTCCTGGAAAGTTGTCTTTTTTTTTTTTTTTTTTTTCCTTTCTTCTGTGCTTAATACCATTTTAAACATCACCTATAGAGCTGGTCTGGAAGATGCATAATCTCTTGAGGATTGGATTCTGGGAAGAATTCAAATTCTTCATTGCTGATGAAGCTGAACTTGACTGGATAGGAAATTCTCGGTTGAAGTTGTTTATCTTTGAGGACTTTGAATATTGGACTCTAAACCCTTTAACTTGTAGTGTTTCTTCTGATAGGTCTGCTGCTATTCTAATTGGTCTTCCCCAGTAAGGAGTCTGTCCTTTCTCTCTTGCTTCCTTTAGGATTTTTTTCTTTTGTACCTACTTTGTGTAGGCAATTACTATGTGTCTAGGAGATGGTCTTCTCATCTGATGTCTTATAGGAGTTCCCTGTATCTCTGTATCTCTTGTATTTGGATGTTTACATCTCTGGGGAGATGGGGAAAGTTTTCTTGGATAACTTCCTGGAATACTTGCTCCCAAGTGTTCTCCATTTCCCATTCTTCTTCTGGAATACCAGTCAGGTGTAGAGTCAGCCTCTTGATATAATTTATCAAGATATAAAATTATAAGCTTAATTTTGTGTTTTGGTCTTCAGATTCTCAGCTTCTTTCTTTTGCTGGATTAACTGTTTTCCTTGTTTTTCATCTTGTTATAAATTTCCTCGATGAAATTTTCTATGGTCAAAATCATTGTTACAAGTTTTTTCAGTGTTTCATCATGTCTTTCTTGAGTCTTATTCACTCTTTCCATCCATTACCTAATCCCTGCTATATTCTGGGGACACATGTTGGTGACTTCCATTGTTTGGGCTCTGAGGTCTGATTTTTTCAGTCATTTTCTTGATGTTAGACTGGGATTTGCCTGTGTTCTTCCATTGACTTTCCCTCATTTTTGATGGATCTCTTTCTCTTCTCTTTAGTTTTGTTATTCAGTCGCAGTGGGAGTGGCTTTCACTTCTGATATTTGCTCTATTCTTACCTGACCAAGACTCTGAATTTGTTCTATTTTGAAATAAACCGTGGGTGGGAAGCTTTGCTGTCTCTTGTAGTTTTGAGATTTGAATAAGGTGTAGGATAGTGGAGCTAAGATTCAGAAACTACTTGCAAATTACAATGTTCCCTGATTGTTCTATGGGTTCCCTGAAATCCACTCCCCATGACAACTCTATATGATGATGCGTTAGATACATGTGTATACCCCCTGAGTCCAAGATACAGTAACATCAATGAGGAGAACAGAGAAAAATAGAATAAAATAAGACAGAAAAAATAATAAAAAAAACACAGAAAAATAAAAGCGAAAACCAAAGCAAAAAGCAATTAAACATACACATAGACTTACAAACAAAAACCAAAACAACTGAAAAAGAAGCAAAGCAAAACAAACAAACAGAAAGGAAAACCATGCGTACACACACACACACACACATGCACACACACACATGCCCAACACAAAGTGAAAGGAGAAGCAAACAAGAAAAGAGGGGGACAAAGGAATTTAAATCAAACCAAAACCAACACAAATATCTTCACACACACATTAAACTAAAAAGAGAGAGAACAAAAAGCAAAAAAAAAACAAAAAAAAAAAAAACTGAAAGATGAACACTCAATCATTCATGTAAACAGATAAACAGAAAACAAAAAAAGAAAGAAGGTAAAAAAAAAAGAACAAAGAAAAAGAATAGGCCACTCCCTTATATCAACTTCTTTATCCAACAGTGAGATATTTAGCTTTTATTATCTATATGATATTTATTATTCATTCAACTCTAAAATGCCAATTGTATTTGAATTTATAACCCATCATCTTCAAGAAAATAAATTTGTAAAATACTAAATTACAGAGTTTATGAATAGTTCATTTTGTTTGTAACTTGACAGTATCCACTTAAAATGCAATTTTACAAAGTTATTTAGGTCAGTTCTTACATTTATTTTTCTTTTCACTGTAAATGTTATTCTTTTGAAATACGGTTAGATTCATTTGCAACAATCTGCAATTCTTCTCTCTCTCCACATACTAATTGACATTTTTAGAAATGTATATAGAATAAAATTCAATTTTTTAAATGTACTCTTCCGTGGATCATGAAAAATGCAACCTGTTCCTTACTTTCAGTAAATTACAATTTGTTTACTTTTTTGTTGATTAGTGGTCAACTAGGTCATTTTATGTTTTTATGTTTAATGAATAAATTGCTATTAATATTTGTATACAGATATTTGTATTTTTTAGTTAATAACTGTGAGACTTAATAGATGAATGATCCAGTTACATATGTGTAGAACATATGGGTCATGTGGTAGACATATATTTATCTTTATGAGAAAGTATAGTATTTTTCCAAAGTGACTGCACCATTTTATGATAACTTTTGGTACTATTCATTCTTGTACACATTTGATTTTGACTTTTTTTAAAAGAATATGTCAATATTGAATAGGTATTGACATATTGTAATATGTGTGAAGTAACTTTTGTGTTTTTAATTCACATTTTGCTAATGATTAATAATATGCAGAATATACCTATTTGTCATTTGTTTATCTTCCTTAGTGATGTGTCTATTTAGATCCTTTGCTCACTTTCAGATGAACATCAATGAATCTGAATTTTCATCCTCTATGGCACAGTTGAAACTGAGACATCTGTATAAAAAGTAAACTCTTATAATACTACTAAAAGAGCAGGAAAGTATATTCTGTAAAATGGAATTTAGCATATGTAACAAAACTGTATATGCAATTACCATTTGAAGCAGTCATCTTTCTTCTAGAAGTTAATTTGAGTGATACTGATACTTTTTATTAAAACATACAGACAACGCATTCACAAATGTACACACATGTTTGGTGCAAAGTCCTAATGAAGGGACTATTTGTAAAAATAAAATATTGGCAAAAGTCTAAATACTCATTCATAGAAGACTTTCCTTATTAAATTGTGAAACATCTATACTTTAGAGAAATATGCAACTACAAAAAGGAATGAGAAATAACATGTGATGTGATATCAAGGACATTGTGGTAAGAAAAATGCAGAGTGGTGAAGCATAAAAAATCCCCACAGAGTATGCAATACATAGCCTTTTGTTTAATAAAGTAGAATTAGTGAAAATATAATTGATTTTTTCCAAGAATAAAATAGAAAAGACAAATCAGAATCAAATATAAATCCTTAGCCATATAGGGGGAATGGGATAGACATGAAAAAGATCTACACTTTGGAATGCATTTTCCAGTTTATGTAGTTTTGGCTTTTAAACATGATAGAATTAAATAAAAATCTTAATAAGCAAACTCTAAAATTGGATTTGACAGAAAAAAATGACTTATTTTTATATTAAATGGATAATGTAATTACACACACACACACACACACACACACACACACACACACCATAATTCAAGTAAAATTTAAAGTCAATGAAATGCCAGAATACCCTGAATGTGAATCCTACCTAATGAAAAAAAAGCTGAAAAATATAGAATATTAATTGTTTTATTTTGGTCATGGTATTGCTGTAGTGATTTTTCAATTATTTTGTATGTATTATGGATTGGAGCAGATGAGTATATATATATATGTATATATATATATATATATATATATGGAAGAATGCTATTATTTTTAAAAAATTTCAATTGGAAGGAGTGGTATGAATTCATTATATTTTAAAGATATGTATATCTTGTCTTTGTCCTCCAAAAGGACTTAGAAGCTGTGATACTTTAGTAACAAACGACTCATGTATTATCTCTATAATATTTACTGTCTAGAATTCTCTACAAAAAGAAATTAAGACTTTAATAAATTGCAAATTCCAGATCAGATGCAAACAAAAAATAAGATGAGCCTGTAATATCTTGTTTTGTATTCCTGGGATGAGTTAGAAGACGAAGAAAATCATGTAAATGGAACCCAGGGTTCTCTTCAAGTGTTTAAACTGGATCCCGAGTTCGAAGCTATTTGAACATCCCCAAAATACAGAGACAAGTGTATTATAATGCATTGAATTTTCAAATATGTAAATTCATACTTTAAAATTTGGAAGAGGGAAGGCTCTTTGAAGAAGAATGTTAATTGCTAAATGTAAAAGAATAATAAAACAAAAAATAATTACTGTAAATTCTTAAAATTATCATCCTTTGAATTACTTATAAATTATAAGAGAAAATAAAATAAAGCACCTTTACAATAGAGAACTCTGATGAATACCCCTTTAATCAAGTAATCAAATTTAGCATCACCAATAATAAGATTAAATGACATAGTTTGTCTCCATGTGTGATACAATGGAAATAAATAATAACATTTTGATAGTATTGTTAGTTAAAAAAAAATAAGATTAACCTGAAACTAATAATGAACAAAGCCTCATTCAGATTCAGATTGTGGCATTCTATAATACAGCTGGCCTCAACTCTTAAAACATAGATGTTAATAAATTGCATAAACACACATACGCACACTCTTGTACAAACGCAGTGAGGTGCTACATGCTTTTCTATATTGAAGAATATGAAAGAGTCATGACAATTCAATATAGTGAGTTATTATTATTATTTTTTGAATTGGAGTCTCACTCTGTTGCCAAGACTGTAGTATAGTGGCATGCTCTGGGCCACCGCAGCCTCGACCTGCTGGGCTCTGGCGATCCTTCCGCCTCAGCCTTCCAAGTAGCTGGAACTACAGGAGCGCGCTACCACGCCCAGCTAATTTTTTGATTTATTGTAGAGATGAGGTCTCGCCAAGTTGCCCAGGCGGGTCTCGAACCCACGGGCTCAGGCAATCCACTCATCTCAGCCTCCCAAAGCGCGGGATTACAGGCTGAGTCACCGAGCCTGGCTGTATCCCACATCTTTAAATTAAAAATCATTTGGACTTTTAGCACCCCATCTTTGAGAAGAAATGTTTTGTTTTGTATTTTGCTAGTTAAGCAACTGCTTGCAATTTGAAAAAT
>CAUYQG010141891.1:0-74280 GCA_963574415.1 Tarsius wallacei
GAATGAAGGAGGCCGGGCTCGGTGGCTCAGCCTGTAATCCCAGCACTTTGGGAGGCTGAGGTGAATGGATTGCTTGTCTGAGCCCCTGGGTTCGAGACCAGCCCGGGCAACTTGGCGAGACCTCATCTCTACAATAAATCAGAAATTAGCTGGGCATGGTAGTGCGTGTCTGTAGTTCCGACTACTTGGAAGGCTGAGGCGGAAGGATCGCCGGAGCCCAGCAGGTCGAGGCTGTGATGGCCGGGAGCGAGACACTGCACTCCAGCCTGGGCGACAGAGTGAGACTCCAACTCAAAAAAATAAATAGGAAAGAAAAGCCCCTGGAGTAAAAGTAGAACCAGGCAGTGAAGGGGACCCTGTTTACACCAGATACCCCAGCTTTCTCTGAACTCTCAGTATGCTCTCATCAGTTGAGTTCTCAGTTATAGGCCACTTATGTGCATTAGAGGCTGAATGTGGTGGCATACGCTCGTCATCCCAGCAATTTGGGAGGTCAAAGCAGGAAGATTGCTTGAGGTCAGCCTGGGCAGCACAGCGAGACCTCTTCTCAACAAAGATATTAAAAAATTAGCCGGGGGTGATGGCACAGGCCTGGAGTCCCAGCTACTCGAGAGGCTGAGGCAGAATACCCTGAACCCAGGAGGTCGAGGCTGCGTTCAGCTGTGATCGTGCCACTGCACTCCAGCCTGGGCAACAGAGCAAAACCCTATCTCAAAAAAATAAATGCTTTAGGCATGCTAGTTGCAATGGTGTGTACCTGTAATCTCAGCTACCGAGGAGGCTGAGGCAGGAGGATCGTTTGAGGTCATAGCAAGATGCCAAATCAAATAAGTAAATATTTTAGGCAGACGTTCATTCTAAATTGTGCTCAGGGTCATTTTTTGTGTCTTTAATAGCTCTTGACACAGGGCTGAAGATATGGTAGTTTTGCCCTAATTTTTTCTCCCATTTAAAAAGAAAATAACAATTAAGGTGTCATTTACATACAGTAAAATTTACTGTATATATGATTTGAGTTTTGGCAAGTATGGAAGGTGCCAAAAAACCGTATGCACATTTCAAGAAAAGAAAAAGCTGTATTAAAATTATAATCATATATACTGATAACAAATGATGAATGCAAGTCACATCTGACTTCTGCAATTACAAGAGGTGCTCAAAGTGGTTCCCATCAGTATCCAGATGCTTCTGATTATAGCAAACTAAAAATAATACATAGAAAACATTGCTTAAAGTGTGTATACATTTTTTTGCCCCCCGGCCTCATCCCCCACCCCCGTCCATGTATCGAAGCATTCCATCACCTTCCAGATGTCTTTATTATCTTTCCCCTTTCATAACCAAGCCCTTTGTCTCCCCTGGGCCCTGTTAATCTCTGAGCCTTTTTCAGTTCTTATAACTTTGCTTTTTCCAGAATGCATTGAAATACAATCATACAGTAATATGCAGCCTTTGAGTTTGGCTTTTTTTTTTTTTTCCTTTAGCACAGTACATTTGACTTATCCACATTGTTGCCTGGATCTGTCTGTAATCCATTCCTTTTGGTTGTGGAGTAGAAATCCGTATATAAACTGTACACCAATATGTTTCATTATCCATTCCACTGTTGAGGGATGTTTGAATTGTTTGCAGTTTTTGGTGATTATAAATAAGGCTGCTATAAATATTTGCATGTACATTTTTGTGAAAACATAAGCTTCTCATTTCATTTGAATAAATACCTGGGAGTAGGACTTCTAGATTATATACAGTGAGTGTGCGTTTGATTTTATAAGAAACCACAAACGATCTTCCAAAGTGGCAGAGCTATTTTGTATTCCAACAAGCAAGTATGAAAGATGCCATGGTGATATTGCATCCTCACCAGCACTTGATATTTTCAAGTTTTATTTTATTTTATTATTTTTTGTTAGCCATCCTAATAGATATGTAGAGCTGTTTCACCGTCATCTTAATTTGCATTTTTCCAAAACTAATGTGGCCATCTTTTAAACTAATATGAGCGTCTTTTTAAAATATGTGTTTAATTACCATGTATCTTTTGGGTGAGGTATCATTCAAGTCTTTTTACCTTTTTCTTATTGAGTTGCTTTCTTATTTTTGAGTTCTGAGAGGTCTTTATATATTCTAGATGTGTCTTATCATATATTTGATTTTCCCATTTTGAGATTTGTCCTCTTATTCTCTCTTTTTTAATTTTTTTTTTTTTTTTGAGTTGGAGTCTCACTCTGTTGCCCATGCTGGAGTGCAGTGGCACGCTCACAGCCACCGCAGTGTCGACCTGCTGGGCTCTGGCGATCCTTCTGCCTCAGCCTTCCAAGTGGCTGGAACTACAGAAGCACGCTACCACGCCTGGCTAATTTTTTTTTTTTATTGTAGAGTTGCCTGGGCTGGTCTCAAACCCAGGGCTCAGGCAATTCACTCCCCTTGGCCTCCCACAGTGCTGGGATTACAGGCAGAGCCACCTGGCCCGGCCGTCTTTTTATTCTCTTAACAATGTCTTATGAACAGCAGAAGTTAATAATTTTGGAGAAGCCCAATTTGTCAACCTCTTCTTTTATGTGTTGTGCTTTTAATGTCATAGCTAACAAATATTTACCTAACCCCAAAGTCACAAAGATTTTCTTTGTGTTTTCCTTTGAAGTTATGTAGTTTTAGGTTTTACATTTTTGTCTATGACCCATTTTGAGTTTATTTTTGTACAAGATATGGACCTATGCTTACTTCTTGCATATGAACATCTAATTGTTCCAGCACCATTTGTTGAAAAGACTGGTTTGTATCTCCATTGAATTGCCTTTACCCCTTCATTGTAAATCAATGGATTACACATATGTGGACTAATTTCTGGACTCTGTTCTATTGATCTATTTGGCTACATATTTCTTGTAATGATATAAATGACAGTCTTTCCAGCATTCTTCGTCTTAATTGGGGCTCTAATTACTTTTGAATAAATAAGTTGATTGCTTTTAGGTGATTTGGATAAGGAAGAGGATGAGGTCTAGACGGTTTTCAAAATGTAATCCTGGTCACATCACCACTGAGCTGGTTAAAAATGTCCTCAGCCCCTCCCCAGACCTGTTGATAGTAATTCTGAGGGCCAGTCCTGCAATGTGTGTTTCAACAAGGCCTCCAAGTCATTCTGATACATGCCGATGTTTGACATTCACTGTTATTTTAAGGAGAGAACTTTGGAATTCAGTTCATTTAGAAGAAAATAGTGATGGAATTGTGTTAATAGACCTAGTCTAGGTTCTTCTGTGTTCTAATTCAGATTTGACAAGAGGTTTCAGCCAGTGTTTGAAAGAGAAAAGAGCCGTCTTTCCCCTCCTTCTGGCCTTTAACACATTTTTCTAGAATTCTTCAGCCATCACACCTCACACATAACAATGTGGTTTCCCCTTAGGGTGTGAGAGGCCATTTTCTATCTCTAGAAACATTTTCAAGCTGTACAGCAGTTTCAGACAGAGTCATGTCAGGGTCTAACAGGTGCACATTTCAGGCTGATGGGTTCACAATCAACCTCTGAAGTTCTGGTTAATGACTTACCAAATTTCAGGCAGTCCTTTCATCCAGAAACCAACTGGATGTTGTTTTCTTGAGCTGTAACTAGGGGGAAGAATACTGTGTGAGTTTTGGAAAAGCACCAGCCTTCCCCAGGGCAAGAGGAAGGTTGTTGGTTGCCATGTTCTAGTTGCACCTTGTCGCCATGATACAACAAGATTTCTTCACCCAATGGATCCTTTGGGCCAGGGTGCTAGCCCGAGAGGCCAGGGTGACTCTAGAATGAAGGACCAATGCCTCCTTGAACATTGCAATCGTTTTTTCTCAGGCAGGCCATCTGAAAGAACAAAAGACATAATGTCACCCGGGCTCGGTGGCTTAGCCTATAACCCCAGCATTTTGGGAGGTCAAGGCGAGTGGATTGCTTGAGCCCACAGGTTCCAGACTAGCCCGGGCAACTTGGTGAGACCTCGTCTCTACAGTAAATCAAAAGTTAGCCGGGCGTGGTAGCGTGCACCTGTAGTTCTGGCTGCTTGGAAGGCTGAGGTGGAAGAATCACTGGAGTCTGGCAGGTCAACACTGGGATGACCATGAGCATGCCACTGCACTCCAGCCTGGGTGATGGAGTGAGACTCCAATTCAAAAATAAAAAAGATATAATGTCATATGTTCATTTTATTTCTCCCACCTTAAACACACACAAACACAGTTTGCTCTTACTTCTAATCTTCCACTAATAGATTTCATCTGGGCCTTGACTAGCTGCTCTGTTTGGAGAAAGAGGATCATGTTTATTTTTTAAAAATGCATTAATTTGAATCTTTGTAGCCTAAGAATTGGGGAGTGGATGGATTTGGAGAAGAGAATTGACTTTTTCTTCATGGCCAGGTGTTCCTTCTGGACACAGGATGGTTCAGATCAGGTTTAGGGAACACTTTGATCTGAAACTTTCTTTCCTGCCTGAATCAAGCAGATACCAACTTTTTGTTTCCAGAACGATGACTATATTTGCTCCTGTATCACCTTACTTATCCTCTTGCCTTTCAAAATTCTGTATGAGGCTGGGTATGGTTGGTAGCTCACACCTATAATCCCAGCACTTTGGGAGGCTGAGGTGGGAAGATTGCTTGAGCCCAGGAGTTCAAGACCAGCCAGGACAGCAGAGCGAGACCTTGTCTCTACAAAAAACAAAAATTAGCCGGACGTGAGGCTAATTGGGAGGCTGAGACTGAAGGATCACGTGAGACCAGGAGGTCGAGGCTATGGTGAGCCATGATCGTGCTACTGCACTCCAGTCTGGACAACAAAGTGAACTGCCAACTGAAAAAAAAATTCTGCATGAAACTGCCAGAGTCCAAATGAGCAGAAAACTAGGGCTCAGTCTCCTGTCACCCACCCGCTGTGCTCCCTGGTGTGTGTATTGTGGTGTGACAGGGAGTTGTCGCCACGAATTTTGATTTTCTGTTGTTTCCCAGCAATCTGCTTTCTAAAAAAAAAAAAAAAACCCTTCAGAACTTCTGTCAAACCCCATATGCATTTGAAAAAAAATTGGCCTCTCCCCTTCCAATCTGCTAATAATTTTTCACATCGTTTTTTCATTTACAGCATTTGAGAAGACTTTTAAAAAAAAATCTTAAACCGCCTGTTAGAGAAATATGAACAGCATATCTTGTCTTCTTGAGTGTTTTTTTTTCAGTTGCTCTGAGATAAAAAGGGAGTGAAATGTTTGCTGTGTATTTTTTTAATGTATGTGATAAGGTGGAGAAAACACGAGCTTTGGAGCCAGTCTGGCCTTGGGACCAAATCAGACCCCATCGCTTAAATAACTACATGCCCCTGGGTGAGTCACATTTCCCTAGCCCCGGTTTCCTTTGTGTTTGGTGAAGGTCATGATACCAATCCCATAGGATCCTTTTGAAAAAAAGAAAATATGTTTGGGTTTTTTTGGTTTTTTTATTTGTTTTTTGTTTTTTTCCTTGTTTTTTTTGTGTGTGGGTCTCAACCTGTTGTCCAGGTTGGAGTGCAGTGGCACAATCATGACTCACCACAGCCCTGACCTTCTGGACTCAGACAATTCTTCTGTCTCAGCTTCCAGAGTAGCTGGGACTACAGGTGTGTGCTACCATACCCATGCCTGGCTAATTTTTTACAATGTTTTTTGTAGAGATGAGGGCTCACTGTATTGCCCAGGCTAGTTTCAAACTCCTGGGCTCAAACAATCCTCCTGCCTCAGCCTCCCAAAGCACTGGGATTACAGGTATGAGACACCACACCCAGCCAAGAATATTGTAATGAATGTTGCAATCACCTACTGTGCCATAAATGGTACCTATTATTTCTAATGTTCTTTTTTAATGGAGTTTGTCTTTTGCTTTAGAGATACCAAGTACCCATCAGTCTTTGGCTGTAAAATTCCCAAAATGCAGCTCCTGCCTCCCTCTCTCCCTGCGGTTCCTACAACCCTCTCAGCTCCACAGCTTTCCTATCTTCCCGGCACAACCACTCCAGAAAGGATCCGAAATCCATATTTAACTCAGAATGCCCTTCCAGTGGATTTGTGTTTCAACAGGATTTAAAGCCTCAAGCTTAAGGGATCAAGGAACACAGAAGAGTTGGAAGTAACAGAAATCATTTTATATGTTAAGATACTGGTACTTTGCCAGTGTCTGAAATCCCAGCCTCAGGAGCTGAGTCAGCCTAACTTACTTTTACGTAGGCACTGGTTTCCATGTGATAGGGATTCTGATATCATCTGACTTATCATGGTATTGATTCTTCCTCTGCCTCTCTCCATAGGCAGGATACTGTGACGTATAAGCACAGTACCTAGGAGGTGCTCAGTAGATATTGGTTGAGTGAATGAACAGGTCTTATAGTTAACAAAAAAAAAGTTTTCTTGCCTGGCACAGTGATGGCTCATGCCTGCAATCCCTGCACTTTGGGAGGCCAAGATGGGAAGATTGCTTGAGCCTAGGAGTTCAAGCTCAGCCTGGGCAACATAGTGAGACCTCGTCTCTACACAAAATCAAAAAACATCAGCCAGGCATGGTGGCATGCTCTTGTAGGCCCTGCAACTCGGGAGGCTGAGGTGGAAGGATTGCCCTCACCCAGAAGGTTGAGGCTGCAGTGAGCAGTGATTGTGCCACTGTATTCTAGCCTGGGCAACAGAATGAGACCCTGAGTAAAAATATACATATATGTATAAAATTTCTATATACATAATATATATTTATATATATAATTTAAAGTTTTCCTTCCAGTGTTTGCCCTAAGTTTCTTCTGTTGATTTATCTATTACCTCTTGAATTGAGTATCTACTGCTATATAACAGGTTAGCCCAAATTTAGCAGTTTAAAAAAATTATGAATCTTTGTTATCTCCTATAGTTTCTGTGGGTCAGGCATTCAGGAACAGCGTTAGCTGGACAGCCAGGCTTACTAACAGCCCAGAGAGGTGGTCATCTGCTAAGGATTCTTGGGATTTTGAAGACTATATGGTAGACCTTCACCCCAGCCTAGCCTTTGCTACCTACTCCCAGGTACTGCTTAAACAAAAACCCACTGAAAGGGCAGGCAGGTGATTGCACCAGATGCAGGGCTCAGATTTTGGGTTAGGAAAGTGACGCTTTCTGCCTGTAACAATGCAACTCTTGGGCTGCCCTGAAGTGAATAAGATACAGGATGGAGCCCGTGTCTTAGGAAAGAAGTTGGATAATGTTGACCCACTCTTACTTTTCCCCAGGACCCAGGTGACCTACAAGAAGTCTGACTGAGATTCAAGACAGGGCCCGTGTCCAATAATGTTTTCCCTCTGGATAAAGATAACTCACTCACTTGGGGAATTTTATCTCTACTTTTATTTCATTAACACCAAGAAGTGAGCTCCCTTAAGCATCTGTGGCCTTAGAATATTTTCTTAGGCTCATTAAGTTGGAAATCTCTCTGCCCCCTTTTCTTTCCTCTGGGCAGTCTTCGTGTTCTGTGGGTGGCAGAGCCATTAGAAAGAGGTCTTTCTTCTCACACAGTGATTATTCGTTCCCCCAAATTCTCATATCACTGTGGAAGACAGCTCAGGGGAGAGATGGGAGCTGCCAAGTCCTAAGGCCTGAATAACTGGGAATCTGGCACGTTTCCTAGACTACAGTGTCCCCTGGCTGGGGAGCGGTGCCAACGGTGGGGGTGGGGGTGGGCGGTACCATGTGCATTTGTGTCAGAGCCCATGATCCCCGAAGGAGCGTGGGTTGGATGATGGGATGCTTTCAGTTATTAAATGCATTATTGCTTTTGACCTTCTCATCCCTCTCTCCATGTGCTGAGTTTTGGTCAGTCTCAGTGGGACAGAAAACCTGTAAGAAAAAGTTTAATCGAAGCAGGTTTTTGAAGCCAGAGGAAAAGATAGAACTTCCACAAGAGTTCTGGCCATGCTAGCGGTTTCTGTCGGAACAGCTGGGGCTTGTTCACCTGTGTGGAGATTCCTGAGGAAATGGCATGTCCCCAGGGCCCTGCCCTGGAGACTAAATAGGCCTGGGCTGGTTGGAGAGAGGGTGGAAGAAAGGCGAGCTCACTTCTTGATCAGTAGGAAGCCAAAGGGCTGGAGAGTATGGATTGTGTGCTGGAAAGCAAATCCCTCTGCTTTCTGGAAAGATGTGGGGTTCATTTAGACAATTACCAGCCGGGGCTTTGTGACTTAATAATCATCCTGACTTCCTTTTATCCTCTTTCTCCAGCTCCTTTTGTCTTACCATTCTTTCACTGCCTTTTATCTCCTATTTATCTTCTGTCTCCCTGAAACTCTCTTTCTTTTCTAATAAGAAATACCCACCCCATCAGCACTGCAGTAACGCTGCCAGGATTCCAGATCTCTTGGGAAAGGCCATGATTTTTCTCTTCAGCTTTAACATTAAAATTGGCAAGAGCTCCAAACTGCCTTAGCAAAGAAGGAGTTTGAGGCTAACAAAAGGCTAGTTCACAGTGGTATTTTGGGAACCTGTGAGAAGATCCCCAGAGCTCTGGGAGGTGACTGGCTGCTACATGGTGTCAGAGAGCCTGAGTTTCAGCTAACTCTGCCCTACCCTTCATTGAACTCTGCCTGCGCTTGACCACATGATGGGAAATGGCTGCTACACAGCACGGGAGGCTGTGAGTTTTTCAGTAAATAACCCCACAGGCTTTTTGGCTACAGTGTCTGTGGCATGAAAAGGCTTGTTATTTACCTGGAGGGAATGTCCAACTTGGTATTGACGCCGCCCCCTCTCCACATTCACCAACTAGCACGTGCGGAGACAGACACCTTTTCTCCCACTATCCGACCGTCACCATGTTTTGCCTCAGTTTACTCTAGTGCCATTCTCCTTTCCCTGTTAATGTTCAGGGTTTTCGCTTTTTTAAGTTACAGCTTTGTTTTCATAACTAGACAGTTCTGCCATACACAGCAAAGACCATTCAGAAAGTGAAGAAGAGGAAGAAGAAAATGGTTTATATTAAATGCAAGATGCTAATCTTGAAATGCCACCAGTTCTCTTCTGATTAGATTACACACAGAATAAGACATGCAGATAGTCCCAAGCCTCTCCTCTCAGACGTTTCGGATTCTCATTGTGTGACTTTCTGGGAAGATACAGATAGCCGAGAATAATCTCTCCAAGGGAATTAATTGCTGTTTCCTCTTTCCTGTTTTGAACAGAAATTTGCTTTATTGTGTGAGTACAGCATGTAGAACATATTCTTTGATGTCACATAAATATTTACTTAGTGTTTAAAACTCACTGTCATGAAGTATTTATTTTGCCTGAAAATATTATAAGCCTTTTTTCCCTATGGAAAATTAAAAAATAAAAAGCACTGTGTCTTTGATTTTTTTTTTTTTGAGTGGGGGTCTCACTCTGTCACCCAGGTTAGAGTGCGATGGCGACATCACGGCTCACCAAAGCCTTGACCTTCTGGGCTCCACATGATCCTCCAGCCTCAGCCTCCCAAGTAGCTGACACCACAGGCATGTGCCACCATGCCTGATTAATTTTCTTTTAAAATTTTTTGTAGAGACAAAGTCTTGCGATGTTGCCCAGGCTGGTCTTGAACTCCTGGGCTCAAGCATTCCTCCCATCTCAGTCTCCCAAAGTGCTGGGACTACAGGCATGAGCCACCAAACCTGGCTTCCTTTGATTTTAGCACCTAGGTTTTTTAATTTGTTTTGTTTTGTTTTGTTTTTCTCCCATTGACCTTGCATTTTTTACCAGTACGTCCTTAAAGTCAAACCAGAGAATTATGGAAAGGGAAAATTAAGTAAACACCCCAGCAACTGAGAGGGAAATAATGCATCCTACTTTCTGTCAGGGCACCTCCTAATCATAACCGTGTTCTCTGGAATATCACGACAATTCTTCACTTTGTCATTGGAGACTTGTCTATTAGGGACCAAATCCAGAATTTCTGAGGACAGAAATTAAGGGAGTGGTCATGGGCTATCTGTGTCCAGAAATTTGCCTTGCCTTCAGTATCCACATAATAAACATTTTTAGGATGAACAGTTTATTGTATTCCCTTTCAGAAATCTTCCATATGTATTCTTGCTTTTCTGAATCTGAATACATTTATTCTCTCTTCTTTCTCATCTCATGCAAATAGATACACACTCCCTGTATGTTACTTAGCTTTCTTTTCCTGTTTAGTTTCTTGGGGATTTAACATATCTGCTTTGTGGAAACTGCCACATTGAATTCCATTTTGTGAGTGTACCATGACTTCATCAGAACCCCCCCCCCACACACACTTGCTTTTCTATGTCTCTTGGGGAATCAGGGGCAGATGTGGGGGGGGGAGTCAGCAGCCAGCAGGACACTTGCACATGCAGTTGGGTACATGTGGGACCCAGGCTATTCCCCCATCCTTGGGCGGTGTGATGGATGGGCCAGGGTGGGAAGTCCTGGCTGGCATTTGCTGTTAACTGCAAGACTGTCAACAAAATACTTACTCAGCTTCTTGGAGCCTTGGTGTCTATCATTCGAGAATAGTAATGCCTCATGGAATCAGAGGATGGATGTATGTGCTGGCATACTGCATGAATATATAATAGAAATACTTCATGGATATGGAACAGTACCTCATATCTGGACTAGGACCTCGTGTGTGTGTATAATAACTGTCTTGTGTGTGTAATAGCACCTTATGTGCATGTGTGTAATAGTACCTTGCATGTGAGTGTGTAATGGTACCTCTTGTGTGTGTAACAATACCTCATATGCGTGTGGAGCAGTAGTAACTTATGTGTGTGTAAAAACTGTCTCGTGCATATGTGTAATAGTACATCATGTGTTTGTGTAATAGTAGCTCATGTGTGTAGTAGTACTTCATGTGTGTATATTAGTACCTCTTGTGTGCACGTAACCACCTCGTATTTGTGTGAAATAGTGCCTTGCGCGTGTGTGATAGTAGCTCATGTGTGTAACAATCCCTCTTTGTGTGTGCGTATGTTATGTGTGTGTGTGTGTGTGTGTGTGTGTGTGTGTGGTGGCACCTCATATTCGTAAGGTGCACAGAAGGGTTCTCGGCATGTGGCAGCCCATGCCCCATAAGTGGTGGCTGTCACTTTGGCTTCTGAACATCCAGGATCAAACAGGTATTTAGACCAAAACACCAGAGTGGTTCCATTGTTTTCTCTGAGTCATACAATTACCTTGAGGACCAGAATCACATCACTGTTTGCCTGGCTTCCCTCTGATGAGGCCCCCAACCTTCTCTCGAGCCAGCCGCTTTCTTGCTGCCTTCGCTCCGAGCTGTCGCTGTTCCTTGCCCATCACGACCTTCCCCACGTTCTAAGTCTGAAGGAGGAAATGTCTTCCTTTCCTAAGCCCTTGTTGGGTGAGGGTAGGGGAGGTAACACTGATTCTCTCTCACGGCAGCTGTGTAACATCCCGGAGCCGATGGACCCCAGCAGGGTGGGGGCCACAGGGGTGTCAGTGTAGGTTTTTCAGGGTGGGGAACGAGGCTGTTTCACTCCTCCTCAGAGAGGTATCCGGTTGGCTCCAGGGAGAGAGAGAGGAGGAAGCCAGGTTTTTGGAAGTCAGTTTTGGAAACTTCAGTGGATGCAGCCTGTTCTTGGAAAGATGAAGGAGAAAGATCCCGAAGCATGACTGGATGTGGCTGACCTCCTCAGGGGCAGTGGTGTGCTGGTAAATGATTAATAACAGCCTCCCTGAGAGAATCCTGATCTGTGGCATTCGTTGATTTTCCCGTAAATACTCCCTCTGCAATCCTGTCAAGCTACCACCATCCAGTACTACAGGATCCAGGGCCAACTTCACACCCACTGCCCTGGCCGTAGGAGAAGAAAACCCTCTCCTCAGAGTGTGCCAGATGCCAGAGGACATTCAACAGTTGCTGTCTGAACCCATCCCTTTTGTGTCAGTAAAGTGTTATTTTCCTTCCACCTTGGAGTGTCCCTTGGGGTGAAGGTGGGTGTGCCCCCATTCCATAGTAGACCAGCTGAGGCAGAGAAGGCAGTCCGCCCTCCACCATTGAGAAGTACAGTATGCTTTGAAAGAACCTCACTGGCCAGGTGCAGTGGCTCATGCCTGTAATCCCAGCACTTTGGGAGGCCAAGAAAGGAGGATCACTTGAGCCCAGGAGTTCGAGATGAGCCTGGGAAACATAACAAGACCTTGCTCTACAAACAATGGAAAAAAAAATGCTGGCTGCAGTGTCACACACCTGTAGTCTCAGCTACTCAGGAGGCTGAGGCAGAAGGATCACCTGAGCCCAGGAGATCGAGGCTGCAGTGAGCCGTGGCCATGACACTGCACTCCAGCCTTGGTGACAGAGCTAGACCTCGACTTCAAAAAAAAAAAAAGGAAGAACTTCATAAGGGCTTTTATCGCCTGTCATACCCAGGATCAGGACAATGATAGGAGCAAAATGTAGGGGACACTCAAAGTCTCAGTAATCAAGATAAATAATACTATAATCCAGTAGTTTTAAAAAATCAAATTAATGATTGAAATGTTAAATTTGTAAGTAATGATGTAATCAGAATGACTGATTTTTGTTTGTTTGTTTCTTTTTGCCTCGGGGCCCAGCATGCTCTGCTCCTTCTCATTTGAGGTTTGGGCAGGGACATTGCGTTAACACCCCCTCCCCCATAGATAAGAAAACAGAAGCCCAAGGAGATTAAATAGCTCATTCAAGGACATAAAGCAGGTTTGGGGCAAAGGTGAAATTTGGGTGGTCTCCTGACACCTCATTCAACCATTTTGGCAAAAAGGGGAGGTCAAAAGAGAAAGCGCAGAAAAAAGAAGACCCCATGGCACACATGTTCATGGAAAGACCCTTGTGTGCCCTGAACGCAAAGTGTAGGTGACTGTCCTGCAGTGAGGAATGACAGTAGTGCTCAGAGGTGGCCGGTCATGCACATTGGTGAGTCGACCCTTGAGTTTGGCGGTCCTTGCTACATGTGCCCTGGGAGAAGTGCTGCTGTCTAGAAGCTTATAAGTCTGTGTCCATTAGAAACCCCCTTAAGATGTTCTTAAATGGAAAGCCATCGTGAGAACAATGAGGTTGAGGTCCCCATGACCTCGTGTGAGGAAACTGCTCAGTTGTCAGCTCGCATTTTGTGCAGTAGGAGGTGTGGCGGGTAAGGGACATGACAAGTGGGACAGTGAAACCTTCAAGGACAAGACTGCCAGCAAAGGTGGTAGAGGGCTTGGTGCCAAAGACTGCCTCTCACTGTGTCTCTGAATGTTCCCTTGGTCTAAACTAAGAAGTCTCATCCCCAAGGAAGAGAGGCTAAGCGAGGTTACATGAACAGAATAATAATGTATATGATACAGAATCTTTTCTGCTGTTTTTCTTGCTTTGTTTTGTTTTTAATTGAGATTAGGTCTTGCTCTGTCACCCAGGCTGGAGTGCAATGGCACAATCAACACTCACCATAGCCTCTAACTCCTGGACTCAAGCGATCCTCCTGTCTCAGCCTCCCACATAGCTGGGACTACAGGCACGTGCCATCATGCCCGGCTAATTTTTCTATTTTTTGCAGAGATAAGTTCTCTCTTTGTTGCCCAGGCTAGTCTGGAACTCCTGGGCTCAAGTGATCCTCCCAAGTCGGCCTCCCAGAGTGCTGGGATCACAGGCGTGAGCCACCACGCCCGGTCCTTTCTGCTGTTCTTGCCCCCTGCCAGCAGTAGGTTCTTCTGTGCTTTGGAGCTGTAAATTGCTCATTGATATAAAGCTCCTGGGAGTTTGAAGTTCACAGACTAATGGAATCAGGTAGAAAACATGTCTGGAATGTTGTTGGAGGTTGCAGTTACTGTGGATCTGGAAGCTGCTTCAGAGGACATCTCTGCTTAGCTTTATGCCTTTGTGAATTCTTGTTGTTATATCTGAACAGTCAAAGTCTCCATTTTTACAGAACGTTCACTAAAGTTATCCCGCTTTGTGTTGGCCTTTCCCTGAACCCGAGTCACCCCTTCTGCAGTGTGGCAGATGCAGCCATAAAACAAGGGATCTCCAAAGAGCCAAAAGGGTCCTCCGGAGTTCAGTCAACCTTGGTGTTGCCTCAGAGGTCACTGGACAGTCACACCAGCTGGGCATGGCTGAGTGCATCCAGTGGCAGCAATGAACATCCATCAGAGCGAGTCAGAGGTATGACAGCGTGGGTCAGGTAACTCCGGCTGCCCAGTGGGCCAGTCATTTACTCAGTTCAGAACCATGGTGGCTGGAAAGCTGATTATGTTTATCTTGTCTCTCCTTCTCTCCACAGTAACCTCTGGTGCCCTTTCCTGCTGTTCATGCCAGGTAGCCCCAATTCCCGCAGCATGAAGGAGACACCCATTAGCTAATGCTTTAGGCAAAGCAAAAGTTTTAAAAAATTTATTAGAGAACATTTATTCAGATATCAACATACATCATCCCATCATCCCAGGGTGGCATAATGCTTATGTTACCTTCAGCCTGCAAATATGCGCTACATAGGGCTATATTATTGTGCCTTCTGTTTTCATAGATTTATATCACATTTCATCAGTTTCCATGGTCTTGCCTCACTATTTTAAAATTGCTGTAGATATAGTATAATTCATTCTCCTCATGTTAGACAATCAAGTTATATCTATTGGTTTGCTAATATAGATATGCAATGAGGAACCTCATATGTTGTAAGCATATAGTTTTCAGTTTCTGTGTAATTATTGACTTAGAGTGAATTCCTAAGGAATTGCTAAATCAAAGGATGTGACTCTTGTGATGTTTGATGTGTCTTGTAAAACTGCTTTCTGAGAACATTGTGCCAACTGGTGTTGCCTCTAGCAGTGAAGGTATAAATCAGTTTTACAGCAGTCTTGTCAGTAGTGGGTAATAACATTTAAAAACAAACGTGTTGCTTTATTAGGTATTTAATGGTATATGAGTGGTGTGTCAATTTTGCTCTGCTTTGCATTTTTAAAATTTCTAATGAGTAAATATTCTACGTTTATTTTTATAAATTCAATGTTCATGTCATTTAAACAGTCATCTATAGGGATCTTGATGGATATACAGGGGGTGCCAAATAAATGTATACACATTTTAAGTATGACATTCGCTTAAAAGGTGGCATTAATCAAATGAGTGCCATGTGACAGGCAGGGTAGTCAAAGAAAATGGTGGAAGCACGGCTGAGCGAACGTCATACTACACATTGCTATCTAAATGTAATTCAACTTCAGAAAGTATTACATAGATAACATCTCTTAAAATGTGTATACCTTTTTTGGCAAGGTCTATCTGAATTTCAATTTGTTGATACACAGATGTTTGTGGTGGTCTTGCCATTTCATCTGAGACTCACTGGGATGAAACAATCAGAGAAATTCAGTCTGTGAAACATTCCATAAGACGACATCCTGGACTCTTCATAAACGTATCATAAAAAGTAAGGGGAAAAGTTCTAGACTAAAGAGGCTAAAAAGTTATGGCAACTAAGTGCAATGATGAACTCTGGTTAGCTCACAGCAGAGGGAAATGCTAAACTTTTTGGCAATGGACTTCAGGCCAGCAGGGAGGTTCTCAGGGGCTAGAGGACCCTCTGGCTCCCCTCTTCACATTGTATAGGCCACTTCCTTCTCTACCTGTGGGTGATGGGGTCGAGCACACTCAGTCCTGACCCTTGGCTTTCCTTTCCAGAGGAATGTGCCACTGGGGCTTTTACCAGCCACGGGGTTCCCACCCTTTCTTCTTTCTGTTTGTCCTGTAATTTCACCCGTAGGGCCTCACTGGGAGCATGTTTACCTGTATACTTTTCTCTCTTTCTTGTTACCTTGCGCTTTTCCAAACCTTGGGCATAAAATTTGACTTAAAAGGGAGTACAGGTATGTTCTGGGGCAGGAATAATAGAAACAGTTGGGGAAGTGCAGCTCAGATAGACCTTGCCTTGAAGGAGTGATCCTTGGCTGTCTGCCTAACCTGCGCCCTGCCTTCCTTCCAATTCTCCCATTCTCCACTCCCTTGCAACTTTTTATTTATTTATTTATTTATTTGTGTATTTATTTATTTATTTGAGTCGGAGTCTCACTCTGTCACCCAGGCTGGAGTGCAGTGGCACGCTCATGGCCACCGCAGCCTTGACCTGCTGGGCTCAGGTGATCCTTTCACTTCAGCCTTCTGAGTAGCTGGAAATATAGGCACGCACCACCTCGCCTGCCTAATATTTTTGATTTATTGTAGAGATGAAGTCTTGCCAAGTTGCCCAGGCTGGTCTCCAACCCCTGGACTCAGGCAATCCTCTTGCCTTCACCTCCTAAAGTGCTAGGATTACAGGCATGAGCCACTGTGCCCGGCACCTCGCAACTTTAAACAGCTTCCCTCCTGGTACCAAAGCACCCCACTGAGAGGACTTGAAAAATAAATGGAGTCGAATTAATTGGTTGCCATCCTGCCCTGTTAAATCAGTGTAAACACATTTTAGAACATTTGATTTCATTGCTGGTTATTTCTGTGAAAGTAGAGAATAAGGCTTTCAGGAAGAACTCTAACCACCATTACAGCAGTATCCCTTTGAGAAAATTAGATTGGATTCTTCACTATTTTAACTGAAAATAGAATTTTCCAGGATGAAAACGACTAGTAAATTTGAGAGATTTGTAAATCAAATTGCATCTTAAATGCATTACTGGCTCTTGGCTTGGCTGTATTCCGTAGTGGCTCCTTCTGTGAAAGAAGTTAAGAATGCTTTTTACAGAAAGACTTTCCACCCTGTGGACTACAGTGCCCCAGGCCTGAGTTTTTTGGACTGGATTTTTGTAGATAGGTTTGTAACAAGTAAGGGCTACTGAATAGATTTGGTTTTTAGTTACCCCATTTTTTTCTGCTTCTAAAAATAGTAGAACATTCTTTCTAAATACAGTGAAAGTGTGAAGCAGGGAAAAAAAGTCACCTGTAATTGCAGAGTTGAATGATGATCTCCATACCGCAGGGAGTGTCTGTGTGTGTGTGTGTGTGTGTGTGTGTGTGTGTGTGTTTACTAAAACACAGACCTGGGTTCTTCCTGTGATCATTTAGGCAGCAGGTCGACAACCCTGGGTTGTGGCAGGATAGGAGGTGGTGGGCTTTCTGTGCCCAGAAGGTAGTCAGTGTCTGAGACTTTTTGAAACAATAAACACGAATTAAAAAGGAAAGCCGGGCTGGCTGGGGCCAAGAGGTAGGTGGCCAACAAGCAGACCCTACCTGGGTCAGCTGAGGATGCAGCCTGGGAATGCTGTGGGCAGATCCCTAATAAATAGTACTTGTTTGCCTGGAGTCTGCTTCTCCCTGAAAGCACATGCTGGGCATTTGGTTCTATTCTTGCCTTTTTCCTCTGTTTTACTTTCCCTCTACCCTACCCTCTCTAGACTAACAAGATTAATCAGCTGTTGAGGTGACACATGTGGCCTCCACTGCAGGGAACATTATATTCAAAGAGGTCAGGGAGGAAGCCGTGCTTCTTCCCTGAAGACTGGTCTTGTTGTGAGGGGGATGTCAGGCACTGGCTGCACGGGAGGTGTGTTAAGCTGTGTTATTCAGGGGACCTTCCAGGGCCTGCGTGAAGGTGCCAGGAGCCTGGCAGGAGACCCAGAGTCTGCCCAGGGAAGCCACAGGCAGCTGACTCCCTTGTGATGGGAACGAATCCGAGGAGAGGTTCAGGGACCTGCTGCAGGCAGTGTGACCTGTTCCTCAGAGCCGTGACTGGACGGTGGAACACTGGCCTTTCCCCCACTCTCTGGGTTAGAACCTGGGCTCCACCACTTAGTAGCTGTGTTAACAAGAGCAGGTTACTTTAACTCTCTTCCTCACTTTACACATAGCAGTACCCTTGAAGGAGGGTGGGTGTGAGCATTCAGTGAGTTCCACCTGTTACACACTTAGTATAGCACCTGACACTGTGTCGGCGCACAATAAATATTGGCCATTGTCATTGTCGTCTCATCTTAATCAGCTCAGACTGCCATAACAAAATACCAAAGACTGGGTAGCTTAAACCACAGACACATCGTTCTCACAGATCTGGAAGCTGGAAGACCAAGGTCAAGGTGCCGGCATGGTTAGGTTCTGGTGAGGGGAGAGCTTTTTTCCTGGCTTGTACACAGTGAACATTTTGCTGTGTGCTCACATGGCAGGGAGCTAGCTCAGTAGGTCTCTTTGTCTTGCTTTTTTTTTTTTTGAGTTGGAGTCTCACTCTGTCACCCAGGCTGGAGTGCAATGGCACGCTCAAGGCCACCCCAGCGTTGACCTGCTGGGCTCCAGTAATCCTTCCACCTCAGTCTTCCAAGCAGCCGGAACTATAGGCGCGTGCTCCCATGCCAAGCTAATATTTTGATTTATTGTAGAGATGAGGTCTCACCCTGTTGCCCAGGCTGGTCTTGAACTCACGGGCTCAGGCAATCCTCTAGCCTCGGTCTCCCAAAGTGCTGGGATTACAGGTTTGGGTCACTGCACCCAGCCTGTATTGCTCTTCTAATAAGGACACTAATCTCATCAAGGAGTTCCATCCTCCTCGTGATTTCATCTAAACCTAATCACCTCCCAAAGGCCCCACCTTCCAAATACCATCCCATTGAGGGTTAGAGCTTTGATATATTGATTTTAAGGGAACACATCCCATTCATAACAATCATTTTTGTTATCATTTATTAGTCCTCTAACAAGGCATTCTTAGGTTTAGGGCCAATCTCAGGGGTAGAAGGAAGGAAAAATAAGGAAGGTCCTTTGGTCTCCAGTGTGGTCTTAACACCCATGGTGGTAGATCTGCTTTCAGTGTTGTATTTTCTTTTCCTTTTGGCCTTTGGGAAAAGGTTCTTGGTAGTTCTAGTCTAGGTAAGAGGGAGAAGGAAGAAGTCAGATTAATTAGGCAGCTGCTTCTCTGAACTCAGCAGCTTGGGGTGTGGGGATCACCCCATTGGCTCCTCTCAGCTGCCCGTGTGGCCAGCACTGTACCCCTATTTATAGAGAGAGATGACCTCAGAGCTCAGAATGAGGAAATACCTTCTGTCCAAGGTCTTATAGCTCGGAAGTTGCACTGGGATTTTAACCTTGAGGCTTTTGACCCCCCAAGCCCTTGAAACATGGGGAGGAATGGGATGGCCACTCTGGGAGCAGGATTTGGATGGGAATGGACTCAGGTGCAGCAGGAACACACGCCCAGCATCTCTCCACCCTGCATGTGCCTGCTCACTCCCACTGAGTCATGGGAGCCTCAGATCCCCGAGTCCCTCCACAAGGCGGGTTGCCTTCCGCCACCCCACCTCCATCACCCTGGGTGGTGTGACTCTCCAGCAGGAGGTTGTCTGAAGGTGCACTAACCCAGACTTTGTTCTCTTCTCTTTCCTGTTCTTCCGCAGCCCCTAAAGACAATGAAGAGCGCGTGTTCAGGGAGCGCATGCGGCCCCGGAAGCGGCAGGGGGCTGTCAGACGCAGGGTCCACCAGGTCAACGGCCACAAGTTCATGGCCACCTACCTTCGGCAGCCCACCTACTGCTCCCACTGCAGAGATTTCATCTGGTAAGCCCTCTCCCCTGGGAACCTCTGGTGACGATGCTGAGAATAGGGTGAGGGAGATGAGGAACTACGTTTAAAAAGTGCTTGGGGTGCCTTATTTCTTCGTTGTCTGCTTGCAGAGGGCTAAGTGTTTGGTGCATGGGGAGGAGGGATAAATGGAAAAACATGTGTGTTTGGTGCATGAGGGAAAAAATGGAAAAAAATGATAATTCCTGGTGACTTTGTACCTAGGATTATATTGTATATTTTGTCCTACTAAGATTTTGTCACCAATAATGATATTGTAAGATTTTTTTAAAAAAAGAATCCTTATCTTTTAGAGAGACTAAGTGAATTATTTGCAAATGAAATAATGTCTGAAATTTGTTTTTCTTGGGCTTTTTTTGAGTTGAGGTCTTACTCTGTCACCCTGGCTGGAGTGCCATGGCACACTCACGGCCACCCCAGTGTCGACCTACTGGGCTCAGGGGATCCTTCCACCTCAGCCTTCCAAGTAGCTGGAAGTACAGGCGCACGCTACCATGCCTGGCTAATATTTTGATTTACTGTAGAGACGAGGTCTCGCCAAGTTGCCTGGGCTGGTCTCGAACCCACTTGCCTCGGCCTCCCAAAGTGCTGGGATTGCAGGCTGAGCCACTGAGCCCGGCCTGAAATTTGTTTTAAAAAATTCCAGAAAAAGGGGAGAGAGGGGTCAGGGGTAGAAATGATCTAAGACAACTTACTGTTAATAGTCGGTGGAGCTGAGTGGTGGGACACATGAGGGCCTGCTATATTCATCACTCTACTTTAGTGTACATTTGATTTGTTCCATAATGAAGTCTCAAAATACTCCATGGCCAACATCTGTAACACAAAACAGTTCTTCGTTAACCGTTCTAACAGTGTTGCTGCTAGGATGCTGAAATTTCAGAGGAGAGACTGATGTTGGTTAGAGTGGTCACAAAAGGCTTCCTGGGGGAGGTGACATTTCTCCTTTCGGGATGACTAAGGGTTTGATAGGCAGAGATAGGTAGATCGTAGGCCTTTGGAAAAGCAGAAGAGGATGTGGAGCACTAGTCTTGGGGTTGGAGGAGGATTTTAGGTGATGCCAGGTTCTATCTTAGGCACTGGAAATATATAATTAAATCTTCCCAATATCCTCTGAACTATGTGGGATAAACCCCATTCTGCTAATGATACTAAGGCTCAGAAATGAAAGCAAGGCTTGTCTGATGTCCCCAGTTACCTGACTTTAACATGACGTCCCATCAGCCTTTCTGGAAAGCTCTCTGGGTTATTTGAAGCTGACACAGAGATTGCCATCCCACGTGGGTCCAGCATGGGAGAGTAAGTAAGGCCAAGTTTCGGTGTGAAGCCAACCAGGGACATTTGAACTGGGCTCTGAGGACCCCCTCTATTCCTGAAATGTCCAGGCATCACTTATTATCCTCATAGTGTTACAAAACAAGTCACTGAGGTCAGCGTGGACATCAGAGAGACACAGCTCAGCACAAACTCAACCCAGCTGAGGCAGAAATAATGTCCCATTCCAGCCACAAACACTTCACTTCCCAGGGCGACTCCACTGCCTGACCTCCATTTTCGATGTTAGGTCATGAACTGAGTGGTTGGTCTCACAGATCCAGGTCTCCTCCAAGCCCATGGCAAACACCACTGAGGTCTAGGTTCCCTGTGGTGTAGCTGGAATGACTCCTGGCTCCTTCTGCTGGGCTGAAAACTGCAGAGAGCTCCCTGCAGCTGTAGTTGGTACACTGAGGACAGGGGCGAGGCCAGGTTGGTCTGATTGTTCTGTGTTCATGCTGACGTTCAGCCTTGCCCTGGGGACCCTACAGTGGCACAGAAGGAACCTCTAATGTTGGCCTTCACCAAAAGGCTCAATTGAACCCCCAGCCCTGGCCACAGACTGGTCCAGAATCTTTGGTGGTCTCTGGAGTGCCCAGGGCACATGTCTGCCAATGCAGCCTTCCCCCACAATTAGAGAACTTACAGGGCGGGTCCTGGTGCTAGGAGACAAGGAATGGCCATTCCATCTATGAGGGAAGGGCATGTTTGACTGGTCAAGGCCTGCTGAGAGCTTTGTGGCTTTCCAAAACACTGCAGACCCCACTGGAATAACAACCTCTGTAGGAAACCAAGCTCTGACACCAGATCGCGCACCTTCTCCAAGTGCTGGAGCTGCTTGTGGCCTTCTGGAAGGAGACATTTCTAAGGCACCCTGCAAGTGGGAGTGACATCATACTGCTCCAAGGACGCCATGTATTTGGTGCAATGGGGGTGGTGACCAGAGTTGAGTAGTGGCAGGAGTTGGGTGGCTTTGCATGTTTGTTTTTTGACCTGGCAACATTTCACTCTTTTTTTTTTAAAGGATTGTGTTCTTCTTTTCAGGGGTGTCATAGGAAAGCAGGGATACCAATGTCAAGGTAAGAGGCATTTATGAACTAAATCTTTGGAAGCCCACAGTTAGGTCCAGATCATGAATGCCTTTAGGATTAGGCTTGAGTAGGGTTTGATGACATCCAGAGGCTGTCTAGGGCCTGTGTGCTTATGCTTCCTCTCCAAGAGGTAAGACCCTGCTTTCTTTGTCCTCACCTGGTCATGACTCCCACATGGGAGTTACCTTGCGGGTGCCACCTATCTCCAGGTGTCCCTGTGGTCCCAGCAAGCCACCAATCCACCCAGTCTTTGTGAACCAGCTGAAGCAGGTAGCTCTGTCCTGGTGAGACATGCAACTTCAGTCAGAGGCTCTTTGACAGTCTGGCTTTGTCCTGAGTGGGGCAGTCGCCTGTCAGCCCCCTACCCCCTCCGCTCCCTGAAGAAGCTCCCTCGCCTGCTTGTTTTATCCAGTATCACTGAATAGTCCTTGCGGATTCCCTATTTTTGTCCCTACTGTGGAATCATCAACTCTTAAAAACTTGAAGCTCACTTGAAGGTATTGAAGATTATTCTTGTCCAGTTAATTGACTACAAATGCAAGGTCAAGTTGAACAAAATTGGAGGTGTCTCTGTGGGTGGAATAAGGAGGTCATTCCATCTCCTCATCCAGCACTGTTTTACTTGGGTCTCACCCTTGGGGGAACTTGGGTGGCTTCTATTGGAGGTTGTTGTGTCTTTGGGGAAACACGTGTGCAAACAGACTGACTTACCTCTTTAGCCACCTGTTGCCCACGCTGTCCCATGACACTAAAGACAGAGCTCCAGGCTGCTTCTGTGGACATTTTAAATTTGATGGGAATTTTAAGGCTTGGCATGTCAGGGCACAGCCAGATAAAAAAGCCCAAGGATGTCCATGCCACCTGTCGCGGTCCTCCCTACCACATCAGCCCTGGCAGGATCCTGAATGGGGCACGAGGCTACTGCCACACTTTAATAGACAGTCCTCCATGACAGTGCTCCTCGGGAGGGCTGGGGAGGATGTCGTTCCCTGACCTTGGCTTATCAAAGTGAGAAAATTGATCGGTGCTCCCTCACAAGAGAAAACTGCCGACGCCCTTGGAATAGACATTTTTCATTGCTCTCCAAAGCATTTAGGAAACCCTGAGGGCTCTGGTGGTGTGTACTGAAATGACTGCATAAATGGTTTTACAGGGGAGGAATTAAGGCTCAGGGACAGAAGGCACCTGGTTCCCCTTATCCCTCTACCAAGCCCTTATTAGATCCTAGGAGGGACACCCTCCTTCTCGTGTGTCGCTCAGACTTCCTGTCTTTGCTGTTTGCAGTCTGCACCTGTGTGGTCCACAAGCGGTGTCACGAGCTCATCATTACCAAGTGTGCTGGGTTAAAAAGACAGGAGACCCCCGACCAGGTAAGTGTGTGTGATGTGGAGATGCTGGGATTCCACCACAAGCCCTTCCCTCCGCTGCCTCCTCCCATGGTCCCCAAGAAAGCCTCCTCTCCCTGAGACCCCATCACTTTCTTCATTGTATTGATCACAGATGAGGGGAGCTGCCCACCATCTTCTGATGGAGCACGACCTACTGGATGAGGGCAGCTCCAGGTCAGTTTCATCCCCATGGAGGTTGTACCAAATGCAGTGTAATCCCAAAGCTCAAGCCCACAGGAAAAACATGAATTCTTTGGTTTTGTGATTTCATCAGAACACAGGAGTGGCTAACTGATGTGTCACTGGCTCCACGCAGGTAATAAGCAGTAATAGAAATACAACACACAAGCAGGAACCTTATCTCTGATGAGCTGACGGGGGAATGGACTGGAATGAACAAGTCTAAGGAATACTTAAGAGGCAGAAATAACCACACGAATGATAATAGTCAACATTCATTGGTCACTTACCATGCCCTGATTTAAGCACTTGAACATGTATTATTTAACCCCATAGCAACTTAATGAGGTAGATTTCATTTTACAACAGTGAGGATATGAGCACAGAGAGGTCAAATGAACATGCCCCCGATCACACAGCTGAGAGCCACATTCAAAGCCAGGCAGTCTTTTCTGGAGTCTGATCCCTTGACTGCTGCACTATGTTGTCTCTTAATCTTAGAAACTAGCATTGGTTTGGCTGTTAAGGAAGTTGTCAGAGGCAAGAAAGTAGGGAAATTCAACCATGAAGCTAAGTTTTCCTAACTGCATGGTTGGAAGAATGAGGATATCACTGATAGATTAAAAAACCTTTAAGATGACATGTGTGAACGTGGTATAGGTGTTATCAGAACAGTTGATTTCAATGGCATGCTTTTAATTCTAAGTTAAATGGTGACTGTATAATCATAGACTATTAGAATCGGGTGTCAGATAGAGGCCCTGGGTAGGTTTATAAACAACTGGGTTTATAATCAGGCAGGCCTACAATTTGGTTTTCAACAGGAGTGACTTACAGAGACCTTCTACCTGCTTTTTTAATAATTCAGCCAAACAGCATCTTGGCACCTGAGACATTTCCCATCTTCTGTCTCCTTTTGCTTTCTTGTTGTCTCTGGAAAGCAGCAAAGGACAAGGCTTAAACTGAGCCTTCCGTGTCCCTGGAGGGCAGACTGAGCTCAGAGTTCCAAAGTGCAACAGGGTCTCCTGACTCCTGGTCTGGGATCACGACCTTAACTTCAAAGTTACCCTCATTGCTTTCACGAGTAAATGAAAGAAAAGGATGGCTTGCTATCTGACTTCCTTCCTTTCTGTGGACATTCTAAGGACCGTTTACAGGACACGTCCTCACAGGACGTATCCTCAAGAATCTCACAGGTCTCAACACCAATGAACCTCTATAGGTTTCTAAAGCTCTTCCACACTTCCTTGGAGGGAATAGTCCCACAAGAGTCCTTGCCATGCAGGTTGGAGAGTTGAGAGTTTGAATGCTCAGAACCTGGCTTAAGCTGTGATCCAGTTCTTGTGACTTATTTCCTAGCATATTGAGCAGTGAAAAGAAGTCTCCTGTGAGGTGTGGTCCCAAATGTGGTGTATGTCCCAAGGGACAAATAAGCAGGAACTGAGGAAGGAAGGCTTTGGGTCCTTCAGCCCGGCAAAGTTATCTGCCCATCCTGGTACTCCTGCCACCATCACATGCGTCCCGAGGCCTGTCTCCTTTCGTGTCCATGGGTCTGGCCCATCAAGGCCATGGGCGTGACCTCTGCTGGTACCAGGGACCAAATTGGAGTGGATTCTTTTGTGTAATACCCTTTAGCATGATGCATGTGCACACACATGTGCACACACCATACAAACATATAACCCAACACATGTAAGCCCAACACCATGCTTCTAATGCCCTCTTTCCTTTTAATTTTTTTTTTTTTTGAGTTGGAGTCTCACTCTGTCGCCCAGACTGGAGTGCAGTGGCCGCTCCCGGCCACCGCAGCCTCGACCTGCTGGGCTCCGGTGATCCTTCCGCCTCAGCCTTCCAAGTAGCTGGAACTACAGGCACGCACTACCACGCCCGGCTGATTTTTGAGTTATTGTAGAGATGAGGTCTCACTTGCCCAGGCGGGTCTCAAACCCGCGGGCTCAGGCAATCCACTCACCTCAGCCTCCCAAAGGCGCGGGATTACAGGCTGAGCCACCGAGCCGGCTACTGATCTTTTCAAAGACACATCTTTTGGTTTTGCTAATTTTCTTTGTAGACTTCCTATTTTCAGTTTCATCGACCTCTGCTCTAAGTTTCATTATTTATTTTCTTCTGCTTACTTTGGATTTAATTTGCTCTTCTTTTTCTTGTTTCCTAAAACAGAAGCTTGGGTGACTGATTTCAGATCTTTTTTCTTTTCTAATATATGCACTCAGTGCTATAAAATTCCCTCTAAGCTTTCACTACATCCCACAGATTTTGGCATGTTGTGTTTTCATTTTCATTTAGCTCAAAATAGTTTTTAAAATTTCTCTTGAGATTTCTCCTTTGACCCATATGTTATTTAGAGTTGTATTACTTAATCTGAAAGTATTTAGGAATTTTCCCAGCTATGTTTCTATTATTGATTTCTAGTTTAATTCCACTGTGGTCTGAGAGCAGATGCTGTACAATTTCTACTCTTTTAAGTTTATTAAGGTGTGTTTCACAGCCCAAAATGTGGTGAATGTTCCATGTGAGCTTGAGTCGAATGTATATTCTGCTCATATTAAATGAAGTAATCTATAGTCTACATTGAAAAGTAATCTACATTATACTCAGTTGGTTAATGGTGTTGTTGAGTTCAATGATGTCCTTAACTGATTTTCTGCCTGGTGGATCTGACAGAGGGTGCTGAAGTCTCCAACTACAAAAATAAATTCATTTATTGAAGTTCTATCAATTTGTACCTCACATATTTTGACACTTTGGTGTTAGGTACATACAAAGGATTGTTATGTGGTGGAGAACAGACCCCTTTGCCATTATGTAATATCCCTCGTTAGCCCTGATAACTATCCTTGCTCCGAAGTCTACTCTGTTTGAAATTAATATACCTAACTTCTGCTCTCTTTTCATTAAGTGTAAGCATGGTATATCTTTCTCCATTCACTTACATAATCTATATGTGCCTTTACATTTAAAGTGAGTTTCTTGTAAACAACATATACATGGGTCTTGCTTTCTGATCCACTCTGACAATCTGTCTTTTTATTGGTACACATAGACCACTGACATTCTAAGTGATTATAAATAAAGTTGGATTAGTATCTACCATATTTGTTACTGTTTCCTATTTACTGCCCTTGTTCTTTGTGCCTATTGTTGTCTACCACTCCATTTCAGCCTTTTCTGGTTTTAATTAAGTATTGTAAATGATTCTATTTTCTCTCCTTTCTTAGCACAACAGTTATACTTTTTTAAAAGAGGCTGCCCTAGAGTGTGCAATTAC
The DNA here is from genome assembly GCA_963574415.1 of Tarsius wallacei. Lineage (NCBI taxonomy): Eukaryota > Metazoa > Chordata > Mammalia > Primates > Tarsiidae > Tarsius > Tarsius wallacei. Next base: position 26,792 of record CAUYQG010141891.1, read on the forward strand.
ATTTACATCTAATCCAAGTACATTTCCAAATAATAGTAGACTGTTATTGTTATCATAGGTATATTTTATACTACCAGAAATAACTCTAACTCCTTCCCCCATTGCTTGTATCATTGCAGTTATTTTACTTCCTTCACTTTTGAAGGATAACTTTGCAGTATAGAGAATTCTAGGTTGGTGATTTTTTTTCCTAAAACTTTAAATGTTTCAGTCCACTCTCTCGTGCTTGCGTGGCTTCTGAGGAGAAGATGTAATACTTATTTTTGATCCTCTCTCAGTGCTTTTTTTCCTCTGACTTCTTTCAGGACTTTACCTTTGATTTTCTGTAGTTTGAATACAATATGCTAGGTATTGGTTTTTTTGTTTTTTTGTTTTTTTAGTTGGAGTCTCACTCTGTCGCCCTGACTGGAGTGCAGTGGCCGCTCCCAGCCACCGCAGCCTCGACCTGCTGGGCCCGGCGATCCTTCCGCCTCAGCCTTCCAAGTAGCTGGAACTACAGGCGCGCGCTACCACGCCCGGCTAATTTTTTGACTTATTGTAGAGATGAGGTCTCGCCTGCCCAGGCGGGTCTCGAACCCGCGGGCTCAGGCAATCCACTCACCTCAGCCTCCCAAAGCATGGGATTACAGGCTGAGCCACCGAGCCCGGCTGGTGTTGTTTTATTTTACTGCACTTATCAGGATTGATGTTCTCTGAACTTTTAGATCTATCATTTGGTATCTAACATTAATTTAGGGAGATTCTCAGTCATTACTGTTTCACATAATTCTTCTATTCTTCTCTCATTCTTCTGGTATTCCCATTATGTGTATGTTACACCAATTGTAGGTGACCCACAGTTCTTAGATATTGTGAGGGGTTTTTTCCCAGCCTTCTTTCTATTTGCTTCTCAGTTTTGGAGATTTCTATTGAGCTACCCTCAGTCTCAAGGATTTCTTCCTCAGCCAGGTGTCCAGTCTACTAATGAGCCCATCAAAGGTATTCCTCACTGCCATTACAGTGGTTTTTTATCTCCTGCACTTCTTTTGGGTTCTTTCTTAGAATTTCTACCACTCTGTTTTCATTGTCCATTTGTTTTTGCATGCTGTCTACTTTATCCACAAGAGCCGTCAGCATATTAATCTTAGTTGTTTTAAACTCTTAGCTTTTTGTTTTGTTTTGTTTTTGAGTTGGAGTCTCACTCTGTCACCCAGACTGGAGTGCAGTGGCACGCTCATAGTCACCCCAGTGTCGATCTGCTGGGCTCCGGCGATCCTTCCGCCCATCCTTCCGCCCCAGCCCTCCAAGCAGCTGGAACTATAGGCACGTGCTTCCACACCTGGCTTTTTTTTTTTTTTTTTTTTTTTTTTTTAATGGTAGAGACGAGGTCTTGCCAAGGTGCCCAGGCTGGCCTCAAACCCATGGGCTCAGGCAATCCACTCACCTCGGCCTCCCAAAGTGCTGGGATTACAGGTTGAGCCACCGATGCCGGCCTAAACTCCTACTTTTATAACAACATCCCTACCATACCCGAGTCTGGTTCTGACACTCTGTCTCTTCACACTGTGTTTTTTGCCTTTTAGTAGGGCCTGTAATTTTTTACTGATAGCCGTACATGAAGTATGGGGTAAAAGGAAATGCTATAAATAGGCCTTCGGTAATGCTGTGGTATGATGTAGAAAGAAGGGAAGCAATCTATAGCCCTAGAATCGGTCTCCGTCTTTTTAGTGAGCCTGTTTCCTCCAGACTGCGAACTTCACAAGCGCTTCTTTGCTTCGCCCCGCCCCTTTAGGTGGACTCCAATAGCTGGAGAGGGCGTGGGTATTTCCCTTCCTCCAAGTCAATTAGGCTCTAGCTAAATAGTCTCTTTGGGGCCAGGGCGGTGGCTCATGCCTATAATCCCAGCATTTGGGAAGGCTGAGATGAGAGGACTGCCTGAGCCCACAGGTTCGAGAACAGCCCGGGCAACCTGGCGAGACCTCATCTCTACAATAAATCAAAAAATTAGCCGGGCGTAGTAGCGCGTGCCTGTAGTTCCGGCTACTTGGAAGGCCGAGGCGGAAGGATCGCCGGAGCCCAGCAGGTCGAGGCTGCGGTGGCCGTAAGTGTGCTGCTGCACTTCAGCCTGGGCGACAGAGTGAGACCCCAACTCAAAAAAAAAAAAAAGTCTCTTTGAGGGTAGACCTTGTTTAGAAGAACAGAATACTATGATGTATATAAAAATGGTTTCTTTTTCCCACTCCCTGCTGGAAGCCGGTGGCAATTGTGGGGGCCTCCTTGATGGTCCTCTTGGAGTTTTTCTCAGTTTTGTCCACACTGAGCCTCCAGCAATTTGTCAATTACAGTTCAGGTTACCCTACCCAGGCATTGGTTCTCACAGATGATTCTGCTGGTGGGCTTCTGCTCCTGGAAGTTGTGATCACCTGTATTTGCCTATCTCTCCATAGGGAGCAGCAGCTTCTCTTATGATTATTCTCTTACGAATCTAAGCAGAGTTGTTGATTTTTCAGTTTGTTCAGATTTCTACTTATTGTCAGGACAGAATGGCAACTTCCAAACTTCTTATATACTGAACCCTCTCCTTTCTTTTAAACTTTCTAGTGTTTTCCAAGTCTTCAATCCTGTCCATATTTAATGGGAGATGAGAATTTATGTTTTTGAAGATTGGACTGCTAAAAACTGACTCTATGGACCTGTTTCTTGACTTGTAAAATAACACTATCATAATTTGCATTGTCTTTAAATTTTACCGCTAATGGACAAAATTTGATAAATACTATAGACATTTAAATATCTATCTATAGCCGGGCTCGGTGACTCAGCCTGTAATCCCGCGCCTTGGGAGGCTGAGGTGAGTGGATTGCCTGAGCCCGCGGGTTCGAGACCCGCCTGGGCAACTTGGCGAGACCTCATCTCTACAATAAATCAAAAAATTAGCCGGCTGTGGTAGCGCGCACCTGTAGTTCCAGCTACTTGGAAGGCTGAGACGGAAGGATCGCCGGAGCCCAGCAGTCGAGGCTGCGGTGGCCGGGAGCGGCCACTGCACTCCAGTCTGGGCGATGGAGTGAGACGCCAACTCAAAAAAAAAAAAAGTAAGCCTAATTTAAACCTAAGTGTGTCTATATTAAGATAATTTAGAAAACACATCCAGTATACATGAATTGCAAGCCTACAGTCAATAATGCTTTGACAAAGTTGTTTAAAACCATTCTTATCTATTCCTTAAAGAAGAACTACCAAAATTAAATAGTAACATATGTCACTCTTTCTAGGGTATATTGGTGGTCACAGGTTAGGGCTACCAATAAGTATTAATTACATAAAAATAGAGTTCTGTGGTCATGTAAGTTTTGGAACTTGGGAAATACTGGGTGCCTCTATTGTAGGCCTTCTTGGAGACTTTGTGTGTTACTGTATCCTATGGATTTCCAAGGTAGAGATGCAGCATGCAGTATTATCTAAACATCTTTGGAAGGCATCATTCTTTGCCTAGAATGCCTTTTATCATCCTTTAGATTCACATCCACAGAAAACATTTCGGCAGACATCATACATATAGGAAACCAACTAAGCAGTTTCTTTATATCCTATTATTCACAGTACCTTTTGCCCTACTTAGTTGAATTATTAAAATGCCACTACTTTATTTTTTTAAATAAATAAATACAATAAAAAGCAAAGAAACTTTATTTCACCCAAAGTAAAATATAGAAAACAGGGCAAAGACGGAGAAAGCCCACTACAATGTCTCTTTCTGGTTGATTACAAGTAAAACTCTAGACAAAATACACAAACAAGTAGCTGAGGACTCTGAAAAATAAGACAAGGCAAGAAGTCAAAATTTGAAGAAGCAATCTGAACAGGATGAGTTCTTTGTATTTGTTGTTTTCTCTTTTCTTTCTATTGTGGCTTTGGCTCAAAGGCAGGCCCTAACCAGGAAGCTACACAGTGAAACAGCAGCACAGACAGCTAAAATTCTGAGAGAATTCCCTCTTTCTGAACAGAAGGGCTGTAAAAAGGGACCCGTGGGGTCCAGAGAATGTATGAAAGCCTCCCTTTTTTTCCCTTCTCTCACATGGTTTTGACCCAAAGACAGGCCCCACTCATGAAGATGCATTGCAAAACAGTGACAAAGATAACTAAAATTCCAAGAGAAACCCCATGTTTCTGGCCAGAGGAAAATGCAAAAAGTATCCCTATGGGCCGAAGAGACTTAGGCAAATCCCAGAAGAAATAGCTGGAAAAAAAGAGCCCACACAACATACGACTTGAGTTCACGCTAGAGCTGTGCATGCATGGGACAGACTGAACCAGCATATCAGAGGCTATATAAGTGAGCTGATATTTAACCACTGCTGGAGTCCCAAACTAACCTCTGAGTAGTGCAAGCCCCAGACGGTCCCAAAGTAGCATGGCAAAGGCTTTGGAAAGTGGAAAAGAGATCAGAACCATCCCCCAAACCCTCTGATGAAGTCAAGACAGAACCTATGTTCTCAACTAGACTATCTGCTTAAAAATACACTCACGTAAAACATTCTCCAGAGGACTTTTAATAGGATCCATAGTCTTCACAACGTAATATCCACAATGTCCAAAATGCTATTTAAAACTGTTTGGCATATAAAAACCAAGAAAAATGATCAGTTATCAGGGTACTGGACAATCTACAGATGTTAGGCTAGAGACTACCCAGTTGCTGACAAGGTTGAAGACTTTAAAGCAGCTACTCTAACTATACTCCATGGGTAAAGATAACCATGCTTGAGGTCAATGAAAAAGAGGAATTCTCAGCAGAAGACTAGAAACCATAAAATATAGTATTGAAATAAAAAAACTCACTTGATGGAGGGCAACAGCAGAGTAGAGATGAGAGATGAAAAATTCATTCAATTTTAAAACAGACCAACAGGAATTATCCAGGAAAAAAGACTGAAAGTAATCAATATCAAAAGATTGAATACTTATGTGATTAGAGTCTCAGAAAGAAAGGAGGAAGAAACTGGTACAGAAGAAAATATTTGAAAAAATAATAGCTAAACACTTCTGAAAGGTAGAGAATAAATTTACAGATTCAAGAAGCTCAGTGAAAGACTTCTTAGAACATGAAAAGCATGAGCCACAAAAGAAAAAAATAGGAGAAAATATTTGCAAAACATATCTAACAAAGGATTTATATCTAGAATATATTAAGAACTCTAGCCGGGCTTGGTGGCTCAGCCTGTAATCCCGCGCCTTTGGGAGGCTGAGGTGAGTGGATTGCCTGAGTCCGCGGGTTCGAGACCCGCCTGGGCAAGCGAGACCTCATTCTACAATAAATCAAAAAATTAGCCGGGCGTGGTAGCGCGCGCCTGTAGTTCCAGCTACTTGGAAGGCTGAGGCGGAAGGATCGCTGGAGCCCAGTGGGTCGAGGCTGCGGTGGCCGGGAGCGGCCACTACACTCCAGTCTGGGTGACAGAGTGAGACTCCAACTCAAAAAAAAAAAAAAAAGAACTCTAAAAACTCAATAATAAGAAAATAATCAATTTTAAAGAGGGCAAAAGATCTGAAAGGAAACTTCACCAAAGAATGTACAGGTGGTAAATAAGCATATGAAAAATCACTCATTATTACCCGTCATTGGGGAAATATTAATTTAAAGCAAAATGAGGTATATCTACACACAGAGTAGAATGGCTAATTTATTAAAAAATAAAAAATGTTTTTAAAGAGCTAGGCACAGTGGCTCACACCTGCAATCCCAGCACTTTGGGAGGCAGAGACAGGCAAACTGCTTGAGCCTAGGAGTTCAAGACCAGCCTGAGCAACATAGCAGAACCTCATCTCTACAAAATGAGAAAACACTAGCCAAGCGTGGTGGTGCACACCTGTAGTCCCAGCTATTCAGGATGCTGAGGCAGAAGGATTGCCTGAGCCCAGGAGGTTGAGACTGCCATGAGCCATGATCATTGTGATCATGCCACTGCACTCCAGCCTGGGCAACAGAGTGAGACTCAAACAACAACAACAACAAACAAAACAAAACAAAAACAGAATATCAAGGGCTGGCAAGGATACAGAACAACAGGAACTCTCACACACTGTTCACAGGAACGCAAAATGATATAGGTACTTTGGAAGACAGCTAGGCAGTTTCTTAGCAGGTAAAACATACAATTACCATATAAGCCAGCAATCCCACTCCTAGATTTTTACCCAATGAACCAAAAACTTATGCATCCATTAAAAACCTACATGTACAAGTTTATTGTGGCTTTATATACAATTGTGAGAAACTGGAAACAAGACAATTGCCCTTCAGCAGATAAATAGCTAGGTATAGGAAAGGGGCAGAAGAGTACAGGAAATGGAAAGGGGCAGGAAAAGGGGACCTGGAGGAGTGAGAGAACAGTCCTGTATCTTCACTGCTGTTGCTGTACACCTCTACATGTTTGTCAAGACCTGCAGAATTTTACAACAAAAAGAGTAAACTTTGCGGTTTGCAAATTATAACCATTTTTTAAAGTTTAAAAACAAACCCTAATGTTTTCTAAATACTGAAGAAATAAGCTACAAATAATGTAAAAACAAAATGTCAGATCAGCCATCAAACAGATTAAACAGAGAAACAATCTAATTTATTTACTAATGAAAAGGGAGTGAAAACAATGTCAGATGCTCCATCATTCTTTTGTATTATCATCAGACTCCTTCTCAGAAACTGTAAGACAGAATGACTTTGATTCATAAACTAGCAACACTACCATCTAGCCAAGTAATCAAGAGCCCTGTGATACTAGGAAATATTTTATTTTCACCTAATACAAAATATAGAATGTGAATGTGCTTAGAGGAGGATAAAAAGTGAGACAATCCAGTGTCCTGTATTAGTTACAGAGAAATGCTCTGGCTCTGCCTCTTCAGAACCACACTGAGAGCTGCCAAGATTGAGTGGAAGAGATTTTAAAAAACTATCTGGAGTAAACGAAAAGATTGTCACATCTAGTGTCTAACAAATAACCATGATTCTAAAAATAATACATACAAAATTCAGTCATTCACCTTAATAGAATTATCTCGTAGGCCACTGATAATTTTTTCATCATCATACTGTAAACAGTAGACACCTTTACTATTTTCCGAGCGGCACTGAATCCTCTGCAAGTTGTGTCGTCCACACCGCCAGTTAGATTCTATAGTCTAGGGAAAAGGAGGCAAGAGATGAGTTTTTGTGAATCGACGTTTCTGTTGGGTTTCAGACTTTGGCACTGCTTCCAGAAACAGCATACCACTGACGCCCTGATCTTGCTTTGCATGACTGTCTGTGGATAGGAATCATGCTCTTTTCCAAGTAAGACATTAGCCCAACGATGTTTTTCTCAAACTTTCCCTACCCGTTTGGCAACTATCACAGGATTTCCAATGAGTTTTGGGTTGGGTTTGAAAAAAATGGCCTAGACAGAATTCAATATGTTTAAAAAATGCCGTTTGCACCCAAAGCATACAAATAAATAATAAGTCATTGGGTCGCTCCCTAATGCCAATTGAAATATTTGGCAGAAGACTGCCACCATCATTAAACATATATTGACAATCAACATATCCAAACAAAGTATTGTTTTGATCACTGGATCACTGAGAAAAGATACTGAGCAACCACTACATGCCAACTACATAGAAGGAATTTTATTTGTTATTATTTTTAAACTCCCACCAGGCTAAAGTTTCTTCAGAGTAAAAATGGCACATTTCAGTCCTGGATTCTCGATTTTTTATCATTCATGCAACACTGAGATGTTAATCTATTCCAGGTACTGTGCTAGGCACTGGGGATAGAAAGATCAACCGGAGGCATACAGCATTCAGGGAGGCACCACGTCAGTGTTTAGACACACAGGATCTGGAACTGGATATGCTCTAAACTAAATTTATTTGGTTAAATAATCCACATAATAACCTTGGAAGGAAGTTCTTATTATTTCCCTTTTACAAACAAGGAAACAGAGTTTAATTTGCCTGCAGCCACAAAATCAGTCATCGGAGCAGCTAGAAATCACACCCAGTTCCTTCTGACTCTGAGCCCATGCTTCTGCTACTAACATATTCAAAACCTACATGGAAGGATGATCCTAGCTCTTGAGGCAGTGCACACAGAATGTAAGATCAGTAATGAGTCCAGGCAAAATGGAAGTTCCAAATGGGCAATAAAAATTCTAAGTGCTACAGGAGATAATGAGCACCGTGGCCTAAGACCACTGGACGAGCTGAACAAGGAAGTAGGTCAGCCCGGAGGACTAGAAGATCTAATCTCTGGATAGATATGAGAGATTTTTCAGGATCAAAAGATGCAATGTCTCTACTAAGACAACCAAAGTGTGAATTTCTAACCCTTTAGATCTGGGGACAGTAGAGACTGCAATAACTGGTTATACATTGGTTCAGGATACTTTCTCTCTGAGTAGCTACTTATCTCTGTGTAGCTAAAAGTTTAATTACCTGCTTTGTTGAAGAAAGGAGATAAGTCTCATCTTTATTCACAATAAGCACTTAATTACTGGCTCTGCTGACATCTAGCAAGCTATTTCCTCTTATTTTGAAGGCAGTGTGCTTCTGTATACTCTAAAATGCTAAAATTTACTGAAAGCTACATGCCAGGAACTATGCTTTCCCAACACCGTGCTATGTGTTTTGTAACTAATTTAATCATCATGACTCTGAAGCTGGAAATATTGTCTGCGTTTTGCACAAAAAGAAATGGAGGGTGAGAGCTACTGATACATATATACTTAAAAAGGAAATACACATTCCCAGCATCCATGGCCCTGGTGCTCAGCAAGGGTCCTAGGAATATGACACCAGCTTTCGAAGAGCTCCTACACACAGCAATGAGCAAGGGCAGGTCGGCACATTTACAACACCCAGGGATGCAAGGAGGTGCCCTAGGAAGGAGCGGAAGGATGGGGTGTTCATCTGCCTTCAAGTCAGAACTTCCTGGCCAGGGCATCAGCTCTGGTGACTTGGTGAAATAAAAAGCCACAAAAATGAACTCACTCCCCCTGTGTTGCCTCTATCAAGACTGACAACAGATCTGTCTGCATGAGCAACTTTTAAAAAAGGAGTCCAGAATATAAAGCGCTTCTTAAGTTGAACTCAATACTTGGAACCATTTAGAGAAACAAAGTATCTTTAGATAGTGACTGTGCCACCTCAGCAAGCATTCCAGGAAAGCGCTGACTTAGGAGGCAGATGCGCTGGTGACAAGTGGAACTCGCAGCCGGACTCCTGACAGTGGTCACCAAGGTTCAGACTACATTCTCTAGGGCCCACAGAGCTGCCACAGAATATATGACTTCATAGGAACCCAAAGCATTACAAAGATGAGTAGACAGTATGTTGTACATATGTATCGGGTATACTTTTTAAAATTCATATGACTATTTTAGGTTTAAAACATACAAGTGTTTTAAAATGTTGCTGAATCAGCAAGTAGTTTTGTTACTCTGGGGATTTCAATGAATCCCCAGAAAAAGCAGGTTTACTATCACACGGGAGTCTGAGGAGAAAAAAAATCGTTCTTAACTTTAAAAGAAGGGAGCCGGGTATGGCCGCTCACGCCTGTAATCAATCCCAGCACTTTGGGAGGTGGAGACGAGAGGACTGCTTGAGCCCAAGGGTTCAAGACCAAGCCTGGGCAACTTGGCGAGACCTCATTTTTACAATAAGTCAAAAAATTAGCTGAGTATGATGGTGTGCACCTGTGGTTCCAGCTACTTGGAAGGCTGAGGAGGAAAGATCACCTGAGCCCAGCAGGTCGAGGCTGCAGTGGCTGTGAGCATGACACTGCACTCCAGCCTGGTTGGCAGAGTGAGATTCTGACGCAAAAACAAACAAAAAAACAAACAAAGGGGAAACAGGTAGGAGAATCCTCATACAAAAAAGAGTTTCCTACATGCTCTCCCATCTAAAATGTCTTCTAGAACTGGGTGACGTGGTTCTAATCTCTGCCTAGACCTAAAGCCCGGAAGACACAGCAGAGACTGCAGAGGGGAGCTCGGGCCAGGCTCCACAGTCTGCGTGGCACACACCAGTCCCTTGAGATGTTCGGACAGAGAATGACACCTGACATCAAAGGCTAAGCTGGACCCCCCAGCTCCAACCCTCAAATGAGAGCTGGTGGACCTCTCAGAAGCTCTGCTAGACAGCAGACTTTCACTCCAAGCTGAATGGAAGTTACCAAATGGCTTAGCTTCTCAACGCTTTCAAAGAGCCTAATTTTTCAAATACATATCTGATTTTTTTTTTTTATTTCTTTGAGTTAAGGTCTTACTCTATTGCCCAGGCTGGAGTGCAGGGGTCGCAATCATTGCTCACCACAGCCTCTACCTCCTGGGCTCAGGCGATCCTCCCATCTCAGCTTCCCAAGTTGCTGGGACTACAGGCGCGCAACATCATGCCCAGCTAATTCTTTATATTTTATAGAGACAAGGTCTCACTATGTTGCCAGGTTGGTCTCAAACTTCTGGACTCATGTGATCCTCACACCTCAGTTTCTCAAAGTGCTGGGATTACAGGCGCGAGTCACTGAGCCCAGACTACTTCTGATTTTTAAAAGAAAACATTTGCCCGACAATTCTTGATGTGTCATTTTAGAAAGTTCTCACTTAGGACTGTTTTAAAATCTTTAGTTTCCTGAATCCCAAGACAAGTGTAGCTTCTCCTAAAAAGTAATGAAAGAGACTATGCTTGCCTAAAAAACTACCCCCATGTTTGACAACCTCGGCTGTTACCTGCATGCTTATAAGCCAGGTCTTCTATAGAAAAACTAGACCTTTAAACTGGCTAACAGCCCACTGTGGAAGAAAGTACCTAGGTCAAGCAGCAGCTTTGGCCAATGACTCTCACTGTCTACGTGGCAGTTTCCTCCTCTGTAAAAACGGGAATAATGCTATCTACTGCCTCAACACTACTGTAAGATTCAAATGAAAACACATTTAAGTTTCCATCGCAGTGCCAGCAAATGGTAGCAGTTACGTTCTTCCTCAGCTGTTGAAAACACTGACCACAAAAATAGAGCTCTGTAACCAAAACAAACAAACAAAAAAACCAATTTGCCAAAAATTGTTGTCTCCATCTAGGCTGATATTTAATGCTAACAAGCCTGTGCCTTCCCTAACCATTCCAGGAAGGGGCTCAGCCTTGCCGTGGAATCCCACCACTATCCTAATGTCAGTCGCAGGAATATAGGTCACACACAGGTGCACTTCTTTAATTATGTGGCTACCTACCATTTCGCTTGGCCATCATGTGGTATGGCTACTGTGGAGGAATAGTGCATGTTTTTGAGAACTTGTAAAATCCCCTTACCCTGTGCAAATTTTCAAAATCCTGGGAAAGTAGCCATGATACACAGAATATACAGCGGCATTTAAATTGGCAATAGAGTGAAAACAGATGTCTGAGTATGGCAGAATAACATTATTTTTAGAAGCCTAAACACAACTGGGTGGGTGGGCAAGTTTTGACATTTTCTGGTAAGGACAATGTTAATATCAAGTTTGCAAACCACAAAAAAGTTCCCTACTTTCCCTGAATAAAATGTGGTTTATTAAAAGGTGCGATACAACACACCATCATTTTCCCAGTGGTCTGTCCAAGAAGAGCACTTCAAAGGTTTAATGCGATGAATAAGAGAGGGAAAAGGTGTGTTACATGAAGGAGTTTGTCCCCTCTCTGAAATGGCAAGAGAAAATCCAAGCTCAGAATATCAAGACTATGACTGTTCTAACAATCCCATCTCTCTGATGATGGACACTTGGGGGCATGGTGGAGTGAAAAGAGCACGGGCTTTGGAGTAACAGTCTCAGTTTTTATAATTTGAGGATTAAGTTAAATCACTGTAGCACAGCATCTAGCAGTCAGCCCACCACTGAGAACAACAACAGTAATAATACCAACATAGCTACAGCTCTAGATAGCAAAGGAGCAGATGGCTGCCTCCTTTAGGAGTGAGTCTTGGGTTTTCCAGGAATTCCTTCTCAATTCAGGACCCTGCAATCCCTCTCAATGTGTGGCAGGAGCACCCAGGAGAGATGAACCTTTGCAAAAAGCAAAGGATGTGTATTTATTCTCCTCTGACTTCATTTCTCACACCCTCATTTCCTGAATAACAGGAGTTAGCTATACTAAGCCAGGTTCTCTACTTTTCCCTCAGTGTTAGCCCATTTTTGGTGCGTCCATGTAGAAGGGCAAGTTCAGAGATGAACATTTCCTTTTCTGCTCATCAGAACCAAATCTGAAAACGGATAGATAACAGGAGCCAGTACATAAGCCAAGCTGTCACAGTAGAGGAAGAAGGAAAAAAAAGAAAAAGGTGTTGTGACCTGGCAACTCTGTAGGTGTAAGGGAAAAAACAAAAGGCTCTGGAGCTGTGTGCAGGCGAGTGGGGAGATGGGGGGACATATACAGTCACTTGACATTCTGGGTGTCATCTATCTTTTGGCAATGTACTTACAGTCCTTCAATGCACTATCTTTCCTGTAACTGGACTAAAACAAGACCCACTAATCTTATAGTAACTCATACTCTTTTTTCAACGAACAGTCAACGATATTAAGAATTCACACAATCGGAGAAAGATGAGAAGACCACCTTGAAATTCTGCAGGCATAAAATAATATGCCTCCTTCTCCCTCACTTCTTGAATTTTCTACTTTGAAAAGGACAACCAACAACTCCCAGCCTAGAGTGAGACAGGCCTCAGTTAAAGCTCATTCTGTCTCTTCTACTTAACTATGTGGCAAGTTCTAAAACATCTTTTAGTTTCAGTTTTCCACTATTACAGACAGGGATAATAATATGCACCCTGTTGTAAGAATTGAATGCAATAGCCCATGGACATCACCCAACATAATTCATGACAGACTGCAAGGGCTCAGAAAAAAGTTCTTGTAATTATCCTACTTTGCTTAGGAGGGTTTCATACCAGCCATATGGTCAGAGCCAAGCCAGTGAGTCCCTCATTTGTTAGATCCATGGATCACTGAAAGAAATTCCTACACATATGTCTACCCTGGACAGAACACAACACAATCCAAAAACAGAAGTAAAGAACTCTATTTTGATGTGGTACCAGTGATCTGTATTATTTAAAAAAAAAAAAAAACTGTATTAAGGGAATAAAAGTATAAGGTTGTTCACAGACTCCATTACTCACTAGCTGCGTGATCTTAAGCAGCTGTTTAACTTTTCTAAGCCTCAGTTTCCTCAACATAAAATAAGGACTTGGCCTACCTTTCAGGTTCTGTCCAGAACGTGAAATGAGAAAATGTATTATAAAGTGCTTGACAAAGTATCTGGCACAAGCAAATGCTATTAGGAGTACATTATTTTTATCATTACTACTAGTAGTGAATATACCAAAGTATAAACATCATCCCTTATGCTAAGAGATCGAGCCCACAAAAATCTGGAGGAGTCTCTTGTGGCCAACCAGTGGGCTTTCCCAAACCACACTTTAAGAACCACTGGGTAGACCACCATGATGCAAAGGTTTTGCGCCACAGAGGGTTTTTCCCCACAGCTCTGCTTCCCCTCACATCTGCCTCCTCCATGAACTTTAAAATATTATTCCAGCCTGAGAAAATGGTAATGGCAGGTGGCATCGTATACTATCATGCCACAGAATACTGAGTTCCTATTGTCGATCATAATAGTTGCCATGAAGATTCAATAAAACCATCCATGTCACCACATCTTCAACCTGTTCAAAGTTTTTCTAGAGCTCCTGTTTATTCATGATTAGCTTTAAACGTAGACCTTTTTGAAACAACTGGATAAAATGATTCAAAGAAATCTGGAGATACTTTATAAACAGTTGCCTCCCTCCTCTCACAGGCGGGGGACATAAGGTAGCATAGTTTCTAAGACATGTACACAAGCAACCCTTAGTACAAGTGTCTAGGGGTAACAGACATCCCTACCTACATTTAAAATACCACTATGTCTCAGCTACTTACACTGCAGGGGCAATTTATTCTAAGTCTTGCATTGCCACTGGATCCATTAATTTCTAAACTTTACAATTTGTCTGGAAGAAGTTTTAATTATTTAACCTCCCTAAAAGGTTACTTTATAGGTCATTTTAGAGAGTAGAATATTCAAGATAGGGTTTGTACTTCAAAAAATGATATTCTGGTCACATTCAGATTTCCCATTAATGGAATGATTCCATTCGTTCACATCTGCCTGAGGGGGGTGGGGAGACTCCAAAAAGCACATGTTTCTCCATTAATGAATTTTGGCACAATAACTTTTATGTCTATCACCTGGGGGAGAGGATTACTTCACATTTGGGAAACTGAGTATAACTTTATGGGTGATACAGCATTGCCTAGCAAAAACTAAGCTTTTCTGCCAAGGAGGAAATAGTGAAGTAACCAAGACCTGCCAAGAACACATGTGAAAGAGTTAATGAGAAATGCCTGTGCATGTCTTTCCCGGTTCAAGGAGAAAGGCTAAATAATACAACTGAACTAATTAGAAAACACGAACAACATCAAACATCCCCAATGTTTCTCATCACGTTTGCAGAGTTTTACTGGTCTGGTGAAAATACACTCAAACCCAAAAAGGTCCAGGAGCATAATCTGCTCTATAAAATTTACTTCGCTATTGCTTAGAATAATTTCTAAGTCATTTTTATGAAAAACTATGCGCAACTTATGAAGAAAACTGAGAAGGTGCCTTCTCTAGTTCTCTAGAGATGGCTCAGATGTAAAACTATGCTTACCTGGAAAGCTGGGCCTTGGATTTAGGGAAATTAGAACAAAAGGTTGATTTTAAATTAAGGTTTTAATTAACTGGTAGCCTTACATTTAGAAAAGTTAAATATTTTTTGCAAAAGACATTTAACCACTGGAGAACAGCTACAGATTTATATACATCATGACACATTTACTCCAAAAGCCCAACTTCAAAAAAAATTATAGTTCCATGATTTTAGAACAAAAGAACACTCTAAGGCAACATAAAAAGTTGAGAACAAGACACAAAGAGCCCATAAAACAGATAAATCATAAAGTTACCTCTATATCCTGGATAATCTTTGGGTATAATGACCTATAAAATGAATTGGGAGGGCCATCTGTGGGTCTGTTTTTAAACAGGTACTGATCCCTGGCAAATAAAAACAAACAGATGTTACATTTTTGCACATAAAAGGGTGATTTTTATTTAAACGTGGTGCTGACAAAGATATATCTTTCATGTCTTTTAATGTGCATTGAGCCTTAGCAGTTCAAAAGCAAGATTTCTGACAATTAAATTTCCATGTCAGAGTTCCATGACAAGTTTAGTTGAATTCACAGCTCTCTAACAGGATCCTGGCCTTTTGTTTTCTGAATACCAGACACAATAATCCAGCCTTTCACACTATAGAGTTTAGTCAAAAGACTAAGGTAGCTTTGTGAAAATCCTAACTCAGTACACATCAAACTTCCTTCCATAAAGAAAATGCAGCCCCCACCCTCACTCACTCCACCCTGCACCCCAGTCCATAGTGCATTCTCTCTGTGCTAACTGGGCCATAGAGCATACAGCTATAAAGTTGCATTTAAGTTAATGGGTTTTCTCTGGAAAATCCTGTCCTGCACCTCCCATAATCTCATCAAGAATAATAAATAGTAAGATGGTATTATTTTAATTTCTCATGGTTTTTTTGTCTTACCTATCTTTTGGGGATAGTATCACCATCCAAGAAAACTTGAAGGAAAATGCATAAACTCACGGCTTTGAAATGCCACCCCATTCAAACCTCACAATACTCCGAATAATTAATAAACATAAAGGAAACCCACATTTCAGAAGGGGAAATTATCTTACATCTTTACCTTTTTTTTTTTTTTAATCTCTTAACCACTCATTTTTCCCACTTGTTTAAAACAGGCCAACACATCTGCAAGTGTAACTGCCTTTTTTAGTCATCAAGCTGACCGACCCTATGTCAAATCAACTTTTTTCAAGGGAACAAGCAATACCGGTACTTACCACCCTCTTCTTTCTGAAAGGCCCTTCCACAGGGGATCAGTGCGTACCATTCGTTCAATCAGCTTCTTCCAAAGCATCCCTTCTGAGATCACTCGCTGCCATTCTTTACACACCAGCTCTGCTGCACACAGAGATCTGGCGTCCAAGTAGGAAAGAATGTTTTCTGCTATGTGATCTAAGCCTTGCTCTACAAAACAGAAGAGGGAAAGACGGTATGGGAAGGAGATGGAAATGAATCACCATCATTTCCTTAAAGATAAGAGGAATAAGGAAATCCTGAGCCCAGTAAAATACTTAAATAATTTTAGAAGTTCTGTAGACAGACAAAAGCATGAATATATAAACACATACATCTCTTTTTGTTCTAATTATTTATTATTAGAACTAAAAAGAGATAGCAGCTGTTTTCTGTGTAAAAGCTGACCTTGAACAGTTGTATATTTTGCAGATATTATGATAAAAGACTTCTTTTCATCTTCTATTAAATAACTCTCACAACACTCCTGCAGGATAATGATGTCCCCAACTTTACAGATGAGGCACAGAGGGGTAAAACCCTTAAGGTTTTACACTACTCAGTGGGAAAGCCAAGACTGGAACTCAGATTTCTTGCGACGAAGAGGGTGCTCGTTCCCTTCCTACTCACCGTCTCTCATGATGCATCCTATCCTCATTAAGCCATACCCTCTGTGAATCCCTGGGATCTAAGGTAACCCAGGAGAAACGTGGATCCATCTTTTAAAACTTATGAAAAGTTAAGTGACAATCCAAGAGTTAAAGTCAGTTATGTTTTATGTACTTTTGCCAATTACTTTATCTTCCTTTGTGTATACCCACTTTCTGCTCCTCAACAGAAAAATAAAAATCCTCAAATGCAACAACCACATGTCTAACATTCTGGAACCTGTGAGGTTATTGGGTTCAAGGGCCCTTTCAAAGATAACCACTCAAAACTCAGCCTCTGCCTGCCATTCACAAGATTGCTATGGTCTGTACTGCTGACACCTGTAGACACACACCCAGTGGGCATGTCCTCTGCAGTGACAGGAATTAAGGCTCATCCCCAGCCTATTCTGTGTAGGAACGAGAACACAGAACACAGGAGGAAACCTAAAATAACCTGGAATTGTTTTTTGGAGGGCAGGCCCCTAGCAGTTCAGGCTTCCCCCACTAGGTAAGTGTTCTAGGAACCCATGGGAATCAGTGTACCAGCTAGCGTTGTCGTGAGAGGCTGCGTTTGGCTTCAGTGAATTTTTTTTGGAGATTCTTTCAGTGCATTTGCCCATTTCATGATGAGTGATTTACAAGCGCACCTGCCCACACTGCACTGAGTGTTCAGCAGTTCTGACCAAAAAATGGCCTGACCATGCGGCCACTGCACTACAGTCTGGGTGACAGAGTGAGAGACTCCAACTTAAAAAAAAAAAAAGAAAGTCCAGAGTGTAGATAAATTATTAAACTGTCAGGGTCTCAGTTTCCTCACCTGCATAAAACTGGGATGTCATCTCTGTACAATTTTGAAAACTGTGATTTCAAATTTTGATTTCAAACTTTGAAAATTTTGATACATAAAAAATTTTTCAAACTAAGGCTCTCTTCAACTCTCAGAATGACTACTGCTACACTGTTGATTATGAATCTAAACCCTCCATAGGCTAATTCTCCTCTGGACTAGATCTAATACCCTAGTTATGGTTCAATAATAAAGACTACATGGGGAGGATATCCTCCCTACCCGTCATTATGCCAAGGTTAATACAGTCAAAGGATGGCCTTCGTGTAACAGTCATATCCCAGGAGACTCCTAGAATGGCAGTAAGTTAAAACAAAGTCCTAGGCCTCTCCCCCAAAAACATGTAATAAAACAATTCTCCCTACTTTTGTATCTGTACCGTGGAGTTGAAAAGGTAGGAGACAGCTTCAGGCAGGAGTCCGTACTTATCCTTGTTATAATCCACCTTCAAAGCTTTATCTGACCCATCCATCTCAGTTTCTGGAATTCTGAGTTTTGGCATTGGAAAAGTGGGTATTCCACACCAGATCTGCATGATGGGCTAACGTACTAAGTCTATGCTAAGTTGTTGGCAAACACGTCAAACGGGTCAGAACCAAGGACAGCACCCACAAAACAAGCTATTTCCCTCCAGGCTATCACTGATGCATTCATTAACGCTCACAGGGTACCAACACCTCACCCCCAGCTCCATAACCATCTGTATGTACCACTGCCCCACCCCCATCTCTGTTCTGTCCTCAAGGACATTTGGAGAAACTGACCCATGAAGACACTATCATCTCATCTACCACTCACTGGTCTGGTAACCTCATCCAAAAAAGGAAGTAAGGTGGTTGGGTGTAGTTGCTCTCTGTGCTCACTCGCTGGGGCTTATTACATAGAGCGGGTATTGCAATTTTTCTTTCACAAGTTGGCACTAGCTGCTTTGTGTTCCTTTTTAAATATTTAATCCATGTTCATTACAGAAAAATTATAAAACGTATATAAGCATTTTAAATCCTCAAACACCATCTCCTAGAGATAATAGCTTTTAACATTCTGCATACATCCTTTAGGCTTACACAACCATAAGTAATTTTTTCAGATGCTGATTAGCTTTTGAAATTCATCTACGAATTCTGCTGGTGTACAACATCCAACTCAACACTAAATCCCCCAAATACAACTTCTCCAGTTCCTGAAAACCTGGAAATTTCACCAATCATCTCTGGTTGTATCACACAGGACTACTGTGTGCAGTTGTACAAACTGTACAGGGCACAACTGTACCCAGGAGTTCAGCATACTGGTTTTCAATTACTTTTCAATGTTCCACAATTCTGAAAATCAGAGCCACAGGTTTTGTCACCATTCTGACATACCATATATTTAGGCCCACTGGCTCCTGGGAGCTATGTGATTCCTAAGTATCATCACATAGCTTCTTGACTACAACTTTTCTATTATATTGAAGTCATTTTAAAGCCATTATTCTTGGAGGGTAGTTTAAAGGAGAGTGAAAATATGCTGTTTGTTTCTAGTATCACTATACCACCTATTCCAAGCACACTATTCCTTCCTTCTTTACAATCTGCTCCAAAACAGTTGACAATTTTGTTTTGTTACATAAACATTTTGAACAATTTTACATTATTTGGAGTCTGGCTTTCTTGACTCCATCCTCAAAGGTGTCTCCACGATCACATGCTCCTTTCTTCCATCTTCTATGTTAAGGTCAAGGAAAGGCAAGGATAACCATGTCGGGTTCTACTTGTGGCTCTCCGTCACTAGGACTGAAAAATTATTCATTGCAATTTCAAATTGCAGACTCTCCCAGTCCTCTGTAGTCACACTCCCGCTGAGTCTCTGGACATGGGCTAATAGACACAGCTCTCTTTCAATAATCTTCTAATTCTGGGGTACTTCTCCATCTTCCTTTCCTAGTTTCTACACTTAATATTAGAACACAGTCCCTCTTAAAGGTTTATACTACTTCCACAGCACTAACCAACTCCTAATTGGTTGTAAGCACACCCTTAGTTAATTCCCCTCCTGAGCCGTCTGTTTTGCTGAGCAATGAAACAAACAGCAAGACAACAATGAACTAGGCAGTGCCCTCCCAGTCTCCATGGCTGCAACATTCCCATCATCTGTGGAGAAATTCGGAAAACAACACTCAAGACTTCCGCCTAGCAGGGGACTCTATGAGCTGGCAGAGCTTGTGTGGCTGTGTCTGAGTCAGTGAGGATTACTGATTTTCGAAACAACAGCAACAAGAACAGACTCTCCAGACCTTCTCCTGACCTAGTGAATCAGAGTCTCTAGATGATGAGGCCCAGGAATCTGTATTTTTAAGAAGTGCCACCAGCTAATTCTGACATGTTGGGAACTCCTGGCTGACAGCAATGCTATCCCTTTCAGTCCTCTGACTCCCTTCAGTGGCTCTCAACCAGGCTATCAGTGAGTAAGCGCATAAGTAAATCCCCTAACTAACGCATATTTCTTCCTCTCTCCAATGCCATCAGGCCAGTTAAGCAGCATCTCAGCGGTATCTATGAGATTCGATTTCTTTCATTTGGTGAATAATTTCAGTGCACTTCATCCCTCTAGGAAGCAGCGTGCTTTAGTCTTATGGAAAATGTGTTGCCTATAAAGTCAAATGTCCTGAGTTAAATCCTGGTTTTGTCAACTGCTAGTTGTATGACTTCAAGCAAAACAGTTTTCCCTTCTGGATTTCAGTCTTCCATAACAGGAATGATAGTAAATGCCTGAAATGGATTATCTCACATCATCTGCACAATAACCCTCTGAGATAGGTACCCTCAATATCCTCATTTTGTGCAGAAGGCATCTCCCAACCTTGTTGGGAAGGTTAATAAGATAACAAACACAAGGAGCCAGATACATAGCAGGTACTCAATAAATATCTGTCTTTGTTTTCCTTCCTTCTCCCCCAAATGCTCTTAGCTGGTATCAAGGAGGCTACACTGTATTCTTCTTTGTTATTTTCTGCAGAGAAAATACTGCATATTTTGGCTGGGTATGGAGGCTCACACCTATAATCCTAGCACTTTGGAAGGCCGGGGTGAGAGGATTGCCTGAGCCCACGGGTTTGAGACCAGCCTGGGTAACTTGATGAGACTTCATCTCTACAATAAATCAAAAAACTAGCCGAGTGTGGTGGTACATGCCTGCAGTTCCAGCTACTTGAAAAGTTGAGGCGGAAGGATTGCCCGAGCCCAGCAGGTCAAGGCTGCAGTGGCCGTGAGCATGCCAGTACACTCCAGCCTGGGTAGCAGAGTGAGACTCCTGACTCAAAAAAATTTTTTTTGCACATCTCCTCTAGCAAAAAGCTAAGCCCATTCTATTTTCTTGGACTAGGTCTCATATCACCTTAAATGTTTTGCCAATAGGAATCACACATTCTCTAGGATCTCAAAGTGGCCACCCCCAGGAGCCAAGCAGACCTAGTAACCTTCAAGTTTCAAGCCTCCTCAGGACAAAGAGGTTACTGATAATAAGGTGGTCCATTGCCTGCACTAAAAAGTGCTTTGAGGTGTTAAAACTAAGCATTTTCTTAAGTATCCATGTCTGGGTCTCATTACTCTATCACACTGAGACCTCCATCCCCCTCCCAAGGCAACAAGAGGACATGTTATGGCCTCAGAAAATAGAGGCCACAATACTGCACACACAGCGCTGAAGACATGCTGCTGCTGCTAATTACAGGCACCAGATGAAAGTCTGGAAAAATTTCAATAATAAATTAAAACAATTAAAAGGCATAAATTTCAAAGCTCAGTATGTAAATAGCACTGTATCAAAATGAAACTCAAATGTCAGTTCAATGCCCTTGACTACAGCCAGTTTTAACACAGCTGCTTAGATCATACAATTACAGAAACTTTTATTATTTTAGAAATCCATTTCAAAGAGCAGCTGCAAAGAAACTTCCTTCCCCACCCACCCCTGCTGTCCCTTCCTCCTTCCCGAGTCACAGATCTAGTTGCAAAATCTGAAGCTCCAAATGTTTTAAAGGAAAACAATGCAATTGCTAACAGCAACAGTCCCTCAGTGGGACCATCCCTTTCACTTTGAAAACACCAACCTAAAGATCCAGACAGAAATGACGTGAAAAGAAGCTCTGGTCACAAAGTCCAACATCTTTTTCCAAAAAACATCCAGGAAACAAAACAACATAGTGGCATGCACACCTATATGATGTCAGGATGAATCAACCCGGAATAAGTGGGTGAATAATTAAAACTTCCTAGCAATAAATCCTACTACCTCTGGAGAAAGCAGGTGTTTCCTGCCCCTCTGGGCCCTTTTTTAAGCTGCCATCCTCAGAGTACCACTAGATGCTGGGCGTTTTGTAACACATTCTCCTTCATTGTCACAACATCCCATCAAGCATTACTATTCCCACACAGAGAGGAAACTGAGGCTCCACAACCTGAAATCCACAGCTCTCAAGTGTGGGAGCTGTGATCCAAAGCAAGGGCCTATCTAAATCCGACAACCATGCTCCTTCTGCCGTCATGTGGGAGCTCTGGCCGGGCACCCAGCCTGAAGCCTGAGCTATGCTATGGTTCCTCCACATCTCCTGAGACCTCCTAGCCAGGCTCTGTCACATTTACAGTCCATAATGTTTTATCATCCGTACTTGGGTATAACACAAATGAATAAACCATGGCCAGGAAGCCAAGTATTTCAAAATTCTCAATTGCTTAGACACCTTACCAAACAGATTACCAATACTTATCATCCTATTTGAAATGCAATCTGCCTCTACTTTAAACGGTATGGATTTTCCTGTTAACAACAGCTCTTATAAACCACAAACTTAACCTGCAGAAATTGATGTTGCAGACTAAACATTTACCATGATTTTTAGAAAAGCATATCAAAATTATCACTTTTTCCACTGAGCCAAAAGGAGCCAGAGACCACAGACATTTTCCATTTTCCTTTTTCCCTCTACTGACAGGTACAATATTCACAGTAAGCGTTAAAAAGCCAAAACTATAGATAATTTTAATGGAATTAATGGTTTTCACAATGAAATCAAGTCTTAAATTGTTTGTCAATTTCAATAGAGCAATAATTCTATAGTATAAGTGAAATACCAAACTAGTATAATGATTTGTACGTTGCTCTCCATATTATAAATCTAAGTATGAACCCAGTCATGGACCTGTTTCTCCTCTGATGCTCTTAAGTCAGAGTCTGTGCTAAAGAACGAATGCCAGGCTTAATCCAAGTCTACCAGACACTAACTCACACAATCAACTTGGCCAGCTTGTCCCCAGCTATTAGATTCATATGTATGACATATACTGACATATGTATATATGTTCAGGTCAAATCCTGTTAAAACAAATAGCATTTTAACAAAAATATTTCCATGTCCCAGCCAATGGTCCGTTCATTTCATGTAATATTCAATACCACAAAATTCCACTTTAACAGAGACATGGACAATGCCTTAAAATTCACTGTAATGAAAACTGAATTATGTGCAATTATACTAACCATATTTATATACATAACACATGTTCATCTGTTCTGCCTCTTCTCCAAGACTGTACACTCCCCAAGAGCAGGGCTGCCTCTGAATGCTACTCTGCAAATCAAGAGCACTTCAACAGCGCCACCTTGTGGCTATTCTTCAAACATAAGGTGCATGCTCTGGCACCATCAAAAACGTTGGAGAAGAGAATTACAGAGAAACCATCAAAACAGTAGAAAACAAACAAGAAACAGATTTGCTTGAGAAAAATGGAGAAACAACACCATATACTTAAAAGCACATAGGAGGAACGAGTACAATAATCAACTTAAGAAAACAATGCTGTCTTTTCTCGTGAGATGCAGCCTGATTCTCCACCAGGAGGTCTCCCTCATCCAGTTAAAGCATGTCTGTCTGTCTGTCTGTCTGTCTGTCTGTCTGTCTGTCTCTCCCTCTCCCTCCCTCATAATTAAAAGTATTACTGAATTGGGTTGTAATCCATGTATTCAATACTTGGGAACAACTTAAGAAATCTTCCTTAGACTTTGCACTAACTTTTGGTTGGGGGGGTATTTTTGCTTGTTTGTTTTTCTTTTTCTTTTTTTGTTGAGTCAGGGTCTCCTGGTTTTTGTTTGTTTGTTTTGTTTGAGTCAGGATCTCATTCTGCCGCCTAGGCTAGAGTGAATGATCACAGCTCACCACAGCCTCAGCCTCCTGGGCTCAGGTGATCTTTACACCTCAGCCTGGGATTACAGGCACATGCCACCATGCCCAGCTAATTTTTTTTATTTTTTGTAGAGATGAGGCCTCACTCTGTTCGTAAGCTGGTCTCAACTGCCTGGACAAGCAATCCTTCTGCTCAGCTTCCCAAAGTGCTGGGATTATAGGAGTGAGCCACCGCACCTGGCCCTTTGCACTAACTTTGGAATCAACCCCAACCATCACCCACACCATCACTACAATAACCAAGATGTATGATCCTGGGCATTTTCTCAGATCCTTGGCTTCTTACTCTCACGTGAGAAACAGGACTAAGTGATGACTAAGATTTCCTTCAGCAATTAAACACTAAGATGGGGGGGTTCATATTTTGCTTTCTAGAGATTCTATTGGAAGAAATGGGCAAGTCATGCTATATTTTGGCATAAAAAGAACAACAGAGTCCAAGTTTTCTCAGATAACTCTCAAATATTCTTACAAGTCTCACTGCAGAAAGTAAACTTACAACTTTTAGAAGAGGAATTAGAAATCAGAGGCGGGCCTGTCAACTTGCAGCCCCAGGCCTCAGGCCTGACACCTGAGCTGAGGCCCTGTTTGCCATGAATGTACTTGAACATGGAGCCCCTGATGTTCTCCTGGAAATCCCAGACAGGCTGAGAAAGGAGCCATCTGACAGCTCTGATAAGGGGTAAGGTGGTAGCAACAGCACTGGCTCATCCCTGGCTATTTCTACACCTACCCGACATGGCAGTGTGATCATCACACTACACTGACCAAGTCAGAGAAAAATGTTCTGGCCAGCATTCTTTTCAAGAGTGAACTCTGTATCTTACCTAGCCCAAATGTATTTTTGTTTGTTTGTTTTCTGAGTTACCGTTCCACTTTTGCCCAGACTGGAGTGCAGTGGCACAATCATGGTTCACCACAGCCTCGACTTCCTGGGTTCAAGCGATTCTCCTGCCTCAGCCTCCCGAATAGCTGGAACTACGGGAGCACACCACCACGGCCTGGCTAATTTTTTTTATACATATCTCATAGAGACAAGGTTTTGCTATGTTGCTTAGGCTGGTCTTGAACTCCTAGGCTCAAGCAATCCTCCCATCTCGGACTCCCAAAGTGCTGAAACTACAGGCATGAGCCACCATACCTGGCCTTCACTAGCCAAATTTAAATTGAAATTTTTTAAAGGAAGACAGAGGCAGGCTCAGTGTCTCATGCCTGTAACCTCTGCATATTGGAGGCCAAGGTAGAAGAATTGCTTGAGCCCAGGAATTCAAGACCAGCTTAGGTAACATAGTGAGATCCTGTCTCTACAAAAAAAATTTAGTCATGCCAGGTACAGTGGCTCACATCTGTAATCCCAGCACTTAGGGAGCCAAGGCAGGCAGATTACTTGAGCCTAGGAGTTTGAGACTAGCCTGGGCAACATAGTGAAACTTCATCTCTACAAAAAAAATCAAGAAATTAGCCAGGCGTGGCGGCATGTGCCTGTAGTTTCAGCTTCTCGGGATGCTGAGATGAAAGGATCACCTGAGCCCAGGAGGTCAAAGTTGCTGTAAGCTGTGATCGTCGTGATCATGGCACTGCACTCTAGCCTGGGAAACAGAGTAAAACTCTGATTCAAAAAAAAAAAAATTAGCCAGGTGTGGTGATGTACATCTGTAGTCCCAGCTACTTGGGAGGCTGAGATGGGAAGATCGCTTGAGTCCAGGAATTCAAAGCCAGCATGGGCAACATAGCAAGATCCTATCAAGAAGAAAATGGGAGGAAGGGAAAGAGGGACAAAACAGAGCTAATACAAATTTATTTTTTTAAAAAACAAAGGAGAACGACTGGGAGAGCACAGTAGACTCCTCTGATGTTCTAATGATGCATCCACGTCACTGCACATTTGTCTAGACCCATGCAATGCACAACAGCAAGAGTGAACCCTGATGTAACCGTGGACTCCACATAGGTCCATGAACTGTAACTTATCAACTGCTCTGTTGCAGGATGCCAACGGGGGCAGGTTGGGCAGTGGGGGCGTATGGGGAGGCAGAGAGGGAGTGAATCTGGGAATTCTCTATATTTTCCATTCAATTGTGTTCTGAAGCTCAAAATGATCTAAAAAAAAAATAAAGTCTGTTTTTAAAATTCAAAGAAAACTTAACCAGAGAAGTACATGTATACACACACACCCATGTGTGTACTTAGAGGAGAGAACAGTGTGGGAGAGGATGCAGAAACAAGTCTCAAGAAATATAATTGAGACATGGTATCAGCTTTTCCAATGTATTTTCGCCATTCCCTAAATGTCACTTCAAATTCAAATGACATCCTAAACTTTGGAACACTTCCAAACATACAAACCTTTTAAAGGAAAAAGAATACCTTTTTTAAAAAATTACATATAAAGGCAAACTGCAAACTGTGTATAAACTACATCAAAATAAAAAGCACATCACTAATCATTAAACAAACTATAAAGAAGCAACAGTACTGACCAATAGTCAATACTATTAATCAAAGAAACTGCCTACATTTCCTAGATAGACGCTAAACTGTAACTTCTCATGTACCACATATTAAAAATACACTATGTGTCCCAAGGACACACTACCTTAATCATTCATTTTATAAATATCTACCCAGGCCCCTCAAGGCCCCCAGGCAAGGCATGCTTCCACCACCCAGCTTTTCAACAGACAAGTACAGTTACCTGGTAAGGCGGTAATAAAGTCCCGCTGCAACATGGGCTTCAGGTAAGAGTTAATATGTCCATGCTGATAATGACACATTCGTGAAATAAGATGTTCCACAAATTCCACTTGATCTGATTCAGACCACTGGTCAAAATATTTAATACACAAGTCTTTTTCTTTTTGGTAGTTTCCTTCTGATGGCCTCTTTCTGGAGACGATCACAGACGATGTTCCATTACTTATCTATTTTAGAAAAACAAAAAAAAAATTAGCTTAACTAGGAAAGAAATCTAATTAACATTTCGTTAGAAACATTTTTCACTCTGTGTACGTAAGTCTTAAAATGCCAGTTTTATCCTAAAGCCAAACTCATTCCTTTATTAACTCATTCAGGAAGTAATTTTAAAAATGTATTCAGGTCTAGTGGCCTCAAATTAGTCACCAAAGTAAGTGCCGAAGTTACAGCTATTTCTAAAGCAAATGGCATCTTAAGTAATCATGTTCCCATGCTTATTCCAAAATATGCTGATATTCAATAACTAACATTGGAGACGATGGTCTCAGGGGAATTGCTCAATTTGGCAAAGTGGCAACTGATTATTAAAAATTGTTTCACTTCCTCAAGGTTGAAATTTAATGCTATATACATCTAAGTTAATGGTTATTACACACCTATACCAATGGTTCTCACACTTGAACAAGCATCGGAATAACAAGCGGCTTGTTAACAGACTGCTGGGACCCAGAGCCCAGAGATTCTGAGTGTACCGATCTGTAGTGGAGCCCAAGAATTTGTATTTCTAACAAGTTTCCAAGTGATGCTGATGTGGATGGTCCAGAGACTACACTCTAGGGACCACACATGAGAACCACTGGTCTACACAACAGAGGAGATATTCAATACCGTAGTAAAACCAAAAGCCATCAACCCAAACTTCACCTTACCCAACAGCTTAAATCTCCTTCATGCTGCCTCCCAGGGCTACTAAGCTGCTGGCAAAACAGTTTAGACTTTCCCTCCCCTCTTTTGATCACCTTCTCAGAAAGTCACCCAAGGAAACCACATATACCTGCAAAGTTCCACAACTTATTATGGATAAGGTACAGACTCACATTAACATTGCATTTCTCATCAAATCTACCTATATGTTCTTGCATAAAATCAGTATTTTTTAAAAGTGAAACTACATACACAGCATCTGGACAACAGCATCAAAAATAACCACTAGACTCAAGCCACAACCACTGCTGATGCTATGAGGCTCAGTAACTTGCCTGTTTGAACACAACATGACTGTACTACTTGTGTGGAACATTTGCCAAGCTATCTGTCCATCCCTCCTCTGATAGTCTCCTCATGCGTAACACCAAAAGGAATAACATGTAGGAGAATGTTGAGAACCGAAGAGCTGTATGACGGCTGCCCATCAATTCCATTAGGAACTTATCTCAGAATCTTACATAGAAAGAAACAAGAGCTTTCACTATCAGTATGTCCCCTAACTTCAAGTGGACGGAACCATCCCAGAAATAAGACATCCTTTGTAAACATCCAAAGGAGTCTTCGGTCTACCTTGATAAAAATGTTAGAAATTTCATGTCTGAAACAAGTTCTTACGCCCTCGTTTAGAGGTATATGGTCAGATGGCATCTATCTTCCACCCAATTTATTTCATCACCCTATTGTCTAGGAATTTTTTCCTCTTGTAACTTGGATGAGGGAAAGCTCACTGACACCATGTACCACGAGGGGGCAGCATTGAATAAGGATTTTTAAATGTTTCTAAGAAGACATTCATATCCAACAGACTCCCAAAATAAGAATTTAAAACAGTCAGATGGCCGGGCATGGTGGCTCACGCCTATAATCCCAGCACTTTGGGAGGTCAAGGTGAGAGGACTGCCTGAGCCCAAGGGTTCGAGACCAAGCTGGGCAACTTGGTAAGACCTCATCTCTACAATAAATCAAGAAAAATTAGCTGGGCATGGTGGCACATGCCTGTAGTTCCAGCTACTTGGAGGGCTGAGGCGCTCCGGTCTAGGCAACAGAGTAAGATTCCAACTCAAAGAAAAAAAACCAAAACAGAGGTGAAGTGAAAAATCTTTGCCGTGATTAACACTGGCAGGAATAAGGGGCATCTATGCTGAGTTTTTTTGTTTTTGTTTTTGTTTTTTTAGTAGGAGTCTCACTCTGTCGCCCAGGCTAGGGTGCAGTAGCACGCTCACAGCCACCGCAGCCTCGACCTGCTGAGTTCAAGTGATCTTTCTGCCTCAGCCTTCCAAGTACTGGAATTATAGGCGCATGCTGCCTAATTTTTGATTTATTGTAGAGACAAGGTCTCGCCAAGTTGCCCAAGCTGGTTTCGAACTCCTGGGCTTAGGCAATCATCTCACCTCAGCTTCCCAAAATGCTGGGATTACAGGCATGAGCCACCACGCCCAGCTATGCTACTTTTAAGTGTAAGGATGTCCACCACGATACTAGAGAAAGGTGAGAAATAAATGCCCAATTGTAAATAACTGCTTAAAGCAAACAACACATCTACACAAAGTACTACAATGTAAGCTATTAAAACTAGGTAAATAAAGTAAGGCTTTAACAACAAAGGAACATGCTTATGAAATAACATTAAGGAACAAAAGGCAAGATCCAGAATTCAATATAGCATTAAGATCACAATAATTTGTATGGGGAACATATCAAGACAGAGTAAAAGATACATATCAAAATGTCCAAAGTGCCTTATCTTGAGCAAGAAAGCTATACATGTTTTCCTTCCCCCTTTAATGTCTATATTTTTTTCAAAATAACTTGCCAAAATACGTGTTCACAACAGGTTACATATAATGGTGGTAACAACTTGCATGCATGTATTGCTTTATAATTTACAAAGTACTTCCACAGCCATTAAGTCATTTGATAATAGTATTTGATGTTATTATTTCATTTACAAAAAGGCTCCTCACCACCTAGCCTCCCTAGGGCTTTTGACTGGTGGAGGATGGATGAAAGAAAAACTGAAAGCTGAAGTGTTAAGAACCACTGCCAACTGAAAAAACAACAGTAAATGAAGAGAGAATCCCACTGCAAAGTAATCCATGTGAAGGAGGTACAAAAGTCGGTGTGCACAGTATTCAGAAAACACAGCAGCACGTGCGCTATTCCACAGCACATTTTCAACATTCTATTCCCAAACACCTGCACAGACCACCCAGCAAGCTCTTCCTAGCATTGTTGTGCTTGTTTTCATTTCATCTGAAATGTGTTGGGCGCACTGTATTCTTGCTAACTAATCTACCTGTTTAGTTTCTAATCAAATGAACCTAGAGAATTTTTGTTTCTACTTTATTCCCTTCAGATTTAGATTTGTTTTGCTTTTATTATGCCTTCATGAAGAGAAAACCTATGTGTACCATGATGGTTGATGGAAACACCAAATCATGAAACTTGACTTGCTCCCACTGCCCCCTCAAAAACAAAAAACTGGGAGACTGGGAAGAAAACTAGCAGTCTTAAAATGAAGCCAGGAGAGAAGGGCACCGAGTTGAAAAGAAAAAAGCAAACCAATGGAAATGGGAGGGAAGCGTGAGGGTCGGGAGCAAGAGAAGAAACAGCCATCGATGCATGCACTGGTATGGGACATGGTGCCATTCTGGTGACAAAGGATGCCATCATTGTCCATCTTTGGTTTAGACAGTGACCACAAATAGAATATTTTAGGCTACAGCCATTTCAGAATCTCTATGAAAACTACAGAACTCTCTACCATATGTAATGGCAATTGTTAGGAAAAGATAAATTAGGGTAGATTCCGAAACTAGCAAAACTACACAAAACCAAAATGCTTTTGAGGACATTAACTGGGAGCAAGGCCACTGCTATCTTATCTGTGCGCCGTCATTCCTACCTGCCAAAGAGTATTTTTCTTTGGGGACTCATCTTCATTTTGATCTTCCATAACTGAAGTGTTCTAAGGGGGGAAAAACAGGTTATTTGAATTATGTCGAATTTTGCAAATCCTAAATAACTACAAGAAATAATTTTTGAAAGCCCAAACTAGAGTGCACCAACACATACCCAAGAACTATTTGGCTTGTGGCTAACACATACCATTTTGGGTGAAGGGAGATGTGTTCACCTTTCATAAATTAATAGTTAGTGGCAAAACAAAAGTAAGCATAGTCTTTTTTTATGAAGGCTGGCCATGCTAAGAAAACAGGCTAAATTGTGGGAGTGAGAGCCAAGCTCAACCTCAATCATCACTGTTATTCTTTAACTTGTGGCAAGAAATCCCAGAGACACAAAGTTTCCGATGATTACACAAAACATTTACTAGAATGTCTGCTATTCAGTAATCCACTCAAGGAATCAGCAATTAGAAGAAGCAATGCCTTGGAACTCCCCCCACACTCCATCGCCTTTCTCCTTCCTCCCACGACAGCCTTGTTTTTCTGGAATGGCTTTGCAATCTTCCCTGGCAAGCATGGTGGGTGCACCAATGCCCCAACCTTCTCCCTGAAGAGGAGGAAGCTGTCAGCCAGTAACAATCTGGCTTGCTTTGTGAATGCATTAGCTTTTGATTTTTGTGTTTACTGCACAAAGAAGTACTGTGTAATTATTCTTTCTGGTGACCTAGTCACTCAATAGATGCCCATTAGCTGGAGATTATACATTATTGGATTTTCCCTTCTGAAGTCCCCACCTAATGGCTAAATGGAAACTTAATGAGAAGGGGAAGTAGGAGAGTGGTGCTCTGAAAGGAATAGCCACTCATTGATGGACAGCAGTCTCCATCTTTCCAAACCTAAAATTCTAAGAGTGGGGCACAAAATTGAAAATACAACAGTAGTCCCACAGCAGTATTCAAAAGAGTACTACTGATCTATTTAAGTTATCTGGGTTTCCAAAATTTAAGAGAGAGGACCAGCCTCTCTCGCTCAAATTTTCCCTATTTTTCCTCTATGTTCTGCAGGCCCTAAAATGTTTGGACCCATAAAGTATTTCCAAACAACCCACCTGAAAATACCCAAGGTAGGTAATGGCAGAAGAATCATCTGAGCACTAGTTGCTCTGCAGGTCACACAGCCATCTCCGAGCAGGAATGCAGTAGGTCAAAGGCTTTGAAACCAAGGAGAGAAGTGGAATTTCTGATTTGGTCACTCACTCAATGTGTGTGTGAGACTGTGAGCAAGTTATTTTACCCCTGGAACAAATACAAACCACAAAGAGTTGCTGTGGGGACTGAGAATACCCAGCACAATGCTTGGTGTGCAACGGGTATTTGAAACCATATTTCACTCCCTGCTTTGAAGATGTTGCTTTCACCCAGTGTTATCTTCTCACACTTTGCTAATTTCAGAGATTCTGACAGGATGACTCCAGATGGCTGCCTATGGGGAAAACCCACTGGCTTCCTGGATACAATCTCGCAAGCCCCACAGCGCCAAGGTCTGCCAGGCGGAGGACAGGAGGGGGGACTCTGTATGTCAAAGCCAACCAAGAGTGAGGTGAAGGCAGAGTGTCCCAGAGTCCACAACAAGGTCCAGAACAATCCTGAATGGACAGAAGAGGATGCAGAACAGAGAAACAAAAGTAGTGTGTATGCTGGTCTCTCCGTGTAGTTTTCTTTTTACTGCTATCTTGAAGGGACCTAGGGACTGACAAAGCCAGCAGGTTTCCTTAAGGGAATAAACAAAGTGGAAACCGTGACTCAGTACACTGTCTCCTGAGCTGAGTACTTACAAAGCCAACTCACAATGTCACAATGCCCTGGGAGTGGCAAGGAGAAGAATGGCTGGAAATACGAAAGGCTGAGCATATACAGAAACGGGGAGCTGAGTGGAAGAGAGATGGGAAGTCAGTCCTCACCGGAGGAAAAGCACAGAGGATGTCCAGGTTTCAAACTAAAACCTTTTTCAGGGTAGGCACCCGAGTCCCTCCAGAGCTACTGTGACCTACGCTACCTTCCTCACTTAAGGGGGAAACATAAAAACGTCAGAAGAGCCAGGCTCGGTGGCTCAGCCTGTAATCCCTCGCTTGGGGAGGCTGAGGTGAGTGGATTGCCTGAGCCTGCAGGTTCAAGACCCACCTGGGCAACTTTGCGAGACCTCATCTCTACAATAAATAAGAAATTAGCTGGGCGTGGTAGCGCGCGCCTGTAGTTCCAGCTACTTGGAAGGCTGAGGCGGAAGGATCGCCGGAGCCCAGCAGGTCGAGGCGATCTCCAGTCTGGGCGACAGAGTGAGACTCCAACTCAAAAAAAAAAGCCAAACAAACAAAAAAAAGTCAGAAGACCCTGTATACTACACAAGAAACAACTGTCTTTACAGTGGGAAAATTTAATTCTCTCTTTCATTTGTTCCAAAACAGAGAAATGATGCTGACTTATATTGTTGAAAAAGAAACAACTCCTCTGAAAAGTAATTGCTCTCTTAAGCTTAATAAAAGAGGATAAAGACATATAATTTAATAAAAATTGCATTTAATAAGACCTTGGGGGGCTGGAAGAGGTCCCCCATCCTACATATTTTTTCAACTTCTCTTATAAAGTCTACAAAAGACTCCAAAGGGGGAAATGTTGCTCCTAAGATACAATTACCAGAGGATCATTTTCAAAGAAGATTCCAGGTGACACAAGAGATGTTCAGAAGAAAAAGAATCCCAAGGTCTAATCAGGTTTGAGAAATGCTGCACATACTCCCAATGAGCTTGCTCATTCTCTCTCTCTCTCTGTGAAGTTACAGTATGCTCTATAAAGATACTAAAGGCTCTAAAATATACTCTAGTTTCAATTAGGTGAAGTTCACTTAATCCAGCTTTCCCAAGGTTGCTGGACATAGACACCTCCCTTCTATAATCATACCTATTAACAATAACTCAGCACATACTGGCAAACACTGGGTTAGAGCAGTAGCACAGTGTAATTCCCTCCTCCCACTTCATCCAATACTTTTGGAAGACAAGGAAACACCCAATTTGGTAAATACAATATCGTCCTCTCCTATTCCCCATCATCTTTCTCAGCCTACTACAGGTTGAACATCCCAAATCTAAAAATCCTAATTCGGACACGCCCCAAAATCTGAAACTTTTTGAATGCCAACATGACACTCATAGGAAATACTTCTTGGAAAACTTTGGATTTGGGGTTTTTGAATTTGGAATGTTCAACAGGTACATATATTGCAAATACTCCAAAACCTGAAAAATTCAAAATCAGAAACAGTTCTGGTCCCAACCATTTCAGATAAAAGACAATCAACCCATATATAGGGTCATGGGGATAAGTGGTGATGGTGAGAATAGAAAATTCTCCTACAGAAGCCAAGCTTTTTTTCCTATCACCTTGAACTTTACTCCTTGAAGGCAATAGACAAAAAGTTACAGGGCCAAGAGTGACGTAAGAACAACTAATCAGCCTCTCAAGAAAAAAAGAAGGTAGTTTCCTACATCCAAACTCATGTGAAACCACAGCCAACCCAAGAGAGGAAATCCTCTCTAAGTCTCCAACCCTTCTAGGAAAGAAAAGTTCTTTGAAATACCAACTTGGCTTAATTCACTTCTTGCCCTTCTCATCACTTATTTCCTCTTATGTCTACCAAGGAGCATCACATACAAATAGATTAAGACACAGACCCTCCTCCTATTCTGCTAGGACTACCAAGGAAAGATACAATCTAGGAGGAGGAAGCCAGACTCTAGGGAGGACCAACTGGTACTACTGACATGTTGCATTACAGGATGTTTGCAGCATCCCTGGCCTCCACCTATGCCAGTAGCACCACTCTGCCATCCCAAAAATGTGATGACCAAAGATGTCTCCAGATTGCCAAATGTCCTAAGGGAGAGGGGCAAAATCATCCTTTCCACTTGAAAGTGGAGCTCTAAATGTGCCTCCCTGGGAAAATACACTAAAGCATTGCCATCTCCAGCCTGGCCTGTCTTTCTCCGTGGGCATCTTTTCTTGGACCCTGTGACAGCATGTGACAGTCTGATCTCACCATAGCCAACTAGTTCAGGGAGTATGTTGATATCTAAATTCAGGGGTATATTCTGCTTGCCATTCAGTTCGTATCTGGAAAGCCATGATGTCAAGGGTTCTTTACTAGAGGTTCATGGAATTAGGGGCAAGAATGAGGCCTGTAAAAACGTAAAGCCATATTCAGTGAACCATGGAATGGATGGAGCCTAGGCATATGTTCTTCTCCTTCTTCTGTTTTTAAGTTCTCCAAGTAATTTTGATCTATGTCTCTGTCCAAAAATCATTCTGTGACAAAATGTTGGGGTCCATGTGGCAGACCAACCTAAGTAAGCAAGCTAAATTGACACTATCATGACCAGACTCCATCCCAATATGCGATATTTCAGAACTACTGCATACCACGAGACTCTAATGCCTGTTCCTGGGTATCTTTTGCAAGTAAAATTTACAAAACCAGTCATTTACCATATATTAAAAATATGGTCAACTATATACTTTAATAGCTCCATAGAGGAATAGACATAACAATAAGTTTTATTTAGTGGTTGCCTATGACAACCAGGCATTGCATTAGAAACTTTCTGTACATTATCTCTAATCTTTATAATGACCCTGCATAATAGTCCACATATCCTATTTTACAGATGCAAAACCATGGCTCAGAAACTCTTTGCAACTTGCTTGGGGCTACACATCAAATACCTGCCAGGATTCAAAGCTAGATTCTTTCTGTCTATGCATTACTGCCTCCTAGTGAGACTGCATATATACTATAGCTATATGCAGCACAACGAAGATCCTAATCCTATTCTAAAGATACTTTTTCCGCCACTGCCAAGAAAACACAGCCCAAATGGTTGCTCTGTCTTCATAAATAGAATTCTAAGCATAACTGGAAGTAGTACATGTTTCCATACTAAGGATGAGTGGTTTGGTTGGTTCTTTGGTTAGTTCAATCTGGGTCTCCATGACTCTCCAAGTCAGATATGCAAATGTCCTACCACTAAGCACAAATATGTTTTATGAAAGAGGAGAAGGAAGAATAATCAAATGCCATACTGCTGTTAAAAAAAAAAAAAATCTGGCCGGGCTCGGTGGCTCAGCCTGTAATTCCGGGATTTTGGGAGGCAGAGGTAAGAGGATTGTCTGAGCCCACAGGTTCGAG
This sequence comes from Tarsius wallacei, assembly GCA_963574415.1. Lineage (NCBI taxonomy): Eukaryota > Metazoa > Chordata > Mammalia > Primates > Tarsiidae > Tarsius > Tarsius wallacei. Next base: position 62,349 of record CAUYQG010141891.1, read on the forward strand.
ACCAGCCTGGCCAACGTGGCGAGACGGCATCTCTACAATAAATTTTTTTAAAAAAATTAGCTGGGAGTGGTATAGCGTGCCTGTGGTTCCAGCAACTTGGAAGGCTGAAGAGGAAAGATCGCCCCAGCCCAACTGGTCGAGACTGCGGTGGCTGTGAGGGGTGCCACAGCACTCCAGCCTGGATGATAGAGTGATTCCAACTCAAAAAAAAAAAATCCGAAAATACTTGTAGTGTGGCCTTTGAATATGATAAATAGCTTAGCAAAAGCAGCTTTCTTTTTTACCTGTGGATTTTCATTAACACTGCTACCTCAGGCTGCCAATGCAAAAGTTCCTCACCTTAGTAAACAAATGCATTCCAGGCAGCCCAGATGGAAATTACATTTCTTAGACTGAATTCTTTTAAAAACTAAACAAAACCTGTGAAAGTGTACCCCACTGCACCAACATTGCAAAGAAAACAGTCACACCATGTTGTGAGTTGAGAACTTGTTAAGAGAGACTTTTCATTTAAATCCAGGTGACTGAGTACAGCGACAGGCTCTGCTATGGAATCACAGCTATCCCTGGATTCCTCCTTCTGTGTAGCACTGTGTATAGTTCCTGGGATCTCTCTTGCATGTTCCATCTCCTCACTGTCATGCCAATCAACACAAGGGCAGACTGGTTCCACGGCCTACCCTGAGTTTTCTTTTACTTTGTGCATAGGCACAGAGAGCTCTTAGCAGTGATATATCTTTGCCAGTAGGTGCCACCAACCAACATAGAATATATTTCACTTGGAAAATTCCCTACCTTGTGAGTTATGTAAGAATCAATTTCCTACTTTTAAAATGCTGTAAATTCTGCATTAAGTAGCTGGTTAAGAGTCACACAGCTAGTAAATGAGAGATGTAGGATTCAGAACTAAGATCTACCCAGAAATCAACATACTTTCCATAAAGAAAAACATGTCTCAGGTGTTTTCCAACTGCTAGTTGTAGCCCACAAAATCAATTTAATGGGTTGCAACCAGCATGCTTTAATAAAACAAAGTTGAATTCAGGAATTCCCCTACCCACCAGGCTAAGCATAATAATAAAACCACACAAAAAAGCTAAAAGAAGTGGCCAAAATATAGCAGAAAAATTCAAATTAAAAAGAAAGCAAGGGTTATTATTGCAAGAGGAGTAATATTTAAGTAACAAAGAACTTTTTAAAATCTCTGAAAAGAAAAAATGTATAAAGTGGATAATGTGTGTTTTGTTTTGTTTTTTAAAGAGTCACGGTCTTGAAATGCTGCCCAGGCCGGAGTGTAGTGGTACAATCATAGCTCACTATAGTCTTGAACTCCTGGGCTCAAGTAATCCTCCCACCTCAGCCTTCAGGGACTCCAAGTGCACACCACCACACCCAGCTATTTTATTTTTATTATTACTTTTTTTTTTTTTGAGTTGGAGTCTCACTCTGTCACCCAGACTGGAGTGCAGTAGATGCTCCCGGCCACCGCAGCCTCGACCTGCTGGACTCCGGTGGGTGAGCCTTCCGCCTCAGCCTTCCAAGTAGCTGAAACTACAGGCGCGTGCTACCACGCCCGGCTAATTTTTTGTGATTTATTATAAAGATGAGGTCTCGCCAACTTGCCCAGGTGGGTCTCAAACCCGCGGGCTCAGGCAATCCACTCACCTCAGCCTCCCAAAGTGCAGGATTACAGGTTGAGCCACCGAGCCCAGCTTATTATTACTTTTTGAGGCAGGGTCTATGTTGCCCAGGCTGGTCTCAAACTCCTGGGCTTAAGCAATCCTTCCGCTTTAGCCTCCCTAGTTGCTGGGATTACAGGTGTGAGTCACGAAGTCCAGCAACATGTGCTTTTATATAATAAATAAAATTCCACAAAGTATATAAAGGGAAAAAGTTGGATTTTTTTTTAACTTTTTAATGCCTTTCCACCTTTGATAGATACTCAAACTTTCTACCCTATAAGAGACTATACATCATTTTCAAGTTTCCATGGAATATGTTTTTAAAAACTGACACAGCATCCTAGGCCACAGGAGAAATCCCAAATACAGTTAGAAATCAGGAAGAAATTATTATATGTTCAAGATTAGGCCAAGAAGACACAATGTAATAAAAATATAAACTACCAATACATTTTAACTTTGTTGGGAGTCTGGTTGAAATTGCTGTTACATGGATTACCAGTTAAGTTTTCTTCTGATTAATCTAAACTGTAGTTCCATTCAAATTTCTAGCAAGTACTTTGCTGTTATTGACATCATATGACAAGAGACTTTACTAAAAATATCTGAAAGAATAAATGGAGGAAAATGTTTTCCTTCCTCTTGTCATAATTTTTTTTTTTTTTTAAATGAAACAAGGTCTCTCTCTGCCACTCAGTCTAGAGTGCAGTTGCACAATCATGGCTCACCATAACCTCAACCTCCTGGCTCAGGCGATCCTTCCACCTCAGTCTCCCAAGTAGCTGGGACTACAGGTGTGAGCCACCATGCCTAGCTACTTTTTAAAATTTTTTGTAGAGACATGGTCTCACTATGTTGCCCAGGCTGGTCTCAACTCCTAGGCTTAAGCAATCCTCTCACTTCCGCCTCCCTAAGTACTGGGATTATAGGCGTAAGCCACTGAGTCAGTCCTATTTCATCAATCCTAAGGTGCATTTTTTCACATTTTAACATCTCTAGAGTAGAGCTGTTTCTTGCCATCAATATCTTACAGTTAAAAATGGCAGCACTTTTTCTGAATGAATATAGGTGCACAGACTTAACACATACATATGCATGTATGCACATATACACCTACATAAATACACATGCTCATGTATACTAGGTCTAGGTATAAATTTTATTTCTTACTGTGAAAACACCTGAAAGACCCAGGGTAAGGTAGTAGGGTACAATAAATCCCGTATTGCAGAAGTTACTACCTTTTTAGTTCTTCAATTCTAATTCCATCAAAGATATTTTCACATTTCTCTAATACTTGTAATTGCTCGTTTTTTACAAAAAGAGCTGGCCTCTTGTTTAGTTTTCTATAAAAAAACAAAAAACAGTATCTTGCTCTAATTTCAAACAGGTTCTGTTTTTATAGTATTTATTTTTTAAGTAGCCTATGCCAGCAACACCACTGAATGTCTAGTCGCAGTGATAACATAGTTCCCTTTTCTGATATAAGAAAACAGTTTTCGAAAATTTGTGACCCTTCTACACTGCTGGTGGGAATGCAAACTAGTGCAACCTCTTTGGAAGACAGTGTGGCGGTTTCTGAAAGAACTAGAAATTGACCTTCCATATGACCCAGCAGTTCCCCTACTGGGAACATACCCGGAGGAACTCAAATCATTCTACAAAAAAGATTCCTGCATATGTATGTTTGTTGCAGCTCTATTCACAATAGCAAAAACATGGAACCAACCATGTTGCCCATCAAAACTGGACTGGATTAAAAAAAAAAGTGGTACACATACACAATGGAATATTATGTAACCATAAAGAAGGACAAACATGGATTTTGCAGCAATTTGGATGGATTTAGAGTCGATCATACTCAGTGATCTATCACAGAAACAAAGAACAGAGTACCATATGTTCTCACTCATAAGTGAACCTTGAACAGTTATCATAATACTATAAGAAAGTAATTGGCAGTAGTGGGAAACTGTCAGGGGAGGGGGGTGAGATTGGCAGTTGAGGGAAACTGTTAGGGGAGGGAGGGGCATACCTCATCAACAAGGGTACCTGCATAATCAATGTTTGTATACCTAAACCTGAATTGTACCCCACATCTTTATAATAATTTTTTTTTAAATGTGTGAAGTAGGTAAAAGAACAAATGGCATGCAGACATGTCAAAAATTGTGAAGGTTATACTCAACTGTAATAGGGACATAAATAATACTATAAGAAAGGGATTGGCCGTAGTGGGATATGGCTGGGGGGGAGCTGGGGGGAGCAGCACATAACATCAATAAGGGTACCTGATCTCAAACCAGGCAAAGTGGGGACCAAAGGGTGGCCCAGACTTTACCTGTACGATTACCACTTGTATACCTAATCCTGAATTGTATCCCATGTCTTTAAAATTAAAAAAAGAAGTAAAAAAATAAAGTTAGGGAGACACTATTTTAGAACAGTGACATGGAAAATGGTCTAAACTGTATTTTAATTGGGGGAAAAAAGCAGGTCAAACTAAATAATTTAACTTATTTAAATATTTATTTATTTAGAAAAGCAACTCTATTAAAATTCTTACAATATTATATCTGTATTTTTATTTTTGCTTACATATGTATCTAAATGTTCCTTAAAGTAGACACATCCTTCTTTAACAGTAAGGAAAAGTGACTGTCAAGTTACACTTTAAAAAGTAAATAATTCATGCCAAGACCCCAGATCTAAATATAAGCTCTGGTCTAGGGCAACAGAACTCACTGCTGAAAGTTTCAGCAGTGCTGCAAGTCACCTGACCTCTCACAGCCTATGTCCTCATCCATAAAACTGAGGTGAAAACAGGGCTTCCCTGGCAGAGTTAGTGAGAACGTTTTAAAAGATAACCCTGGCACTCCCGAAGAACTCTGCTGGCCAATTTTAACCTCCTCCACAGGGCAGAGATATCTGGCTGTTTTATTCCATCTGTATCCTTAGCACTTAGAATCTAATTCCTGCACACATGACTTAAGTATAGGAGCATAATAAATATTTGTTGATATTTAATATTTGCTACAGTTACTACAGTCTTCCTATTAACCATAGTGATAAAAATGTAATTTTATTTCTCCTCACTCCCCCTTTCCCATATTTTCCAAACTGTCTACAAGGAGCAAGGATTCAAAAGGTGGGGAACCAGCCTGGGCAACATAGTGAGACCTTGTCTCCACTAAAAATTTTTAAAAGTAGCCAGGTGTGATGGTGCATGCTGTAGTCCTAGCTACTTGGAAGGCTGCAGCAGAAGGATTTTCTAAACCCAGGAGGTCAAGGCTGTGGTGAGCCGTGATTGTCCCACTGCACTCCAGCCTGGGCAACAGAGAAAGGCCCTGACAAGAACAGCATGTAGAGGAAGAAAAGCATGCAACACCATTTTGGGTCCTCACAAAAGGTGGCAGGAAGCAAGGTCTACTTTCAGATAGAGGTCACCCTTATCTCCCCCATAGTATTTGATTACCTATATAAAAGAAGCAAGCCTCATTCATTATTTGAATGTTTAAAAAGGTCCAAAAGCAAGAGGCTGCGCATCTGCTAAGTAGGCAAAGGCAGAGCACACATTCACACGCTCTCCAGTGCTGCACCCCTCAAAGGTCTTAAAAGAAAACTCGTAAAATTTTTATACTCACTATGGAAGCCTGAAAAGAAGGTGCTTTAGATGCAGAAACAGAAAAACAGCCAAAAACACTGGGTCATGAAGAATGGCACACAGAGGGCATCAGTCTGCTGGCGTGCAAAGAGAGAGGCCGTCAGACCCAGGCATCCCCAGTCTACGTTCCAAGCCCTAGCCGGGCTCGGTGGCTCAGCCTGTAATCCCGCGCCTTTGGGAGGCTGAGGTGAGTGGATTGCCTGAGCCCGCGGGTTCGAGATCCGCCTGGGCAAGCGAGACCTCATCTCTACAATAAATCAAAAAATCAGCCGGGCGTGGTAGCACGCGCCTGTAGTTCCAGCTGCTCGGAAGGCTGAGACGAAGGATCGCTGGAGCCCAGCGGGTGGAGGCTGCGGTGGCCGGGAGCGGCCACTGCACTCCAGTCTGGGCGACAGAGTGAGACTCCAACTCAAAAAAAAAAAAAAAAAAAAAGTATTTATTTTATTTAGGCCAAGCACAGCAGCTCGCCTCTGTAATCCCAGCACTTTGGGAGGCCAAGGCAGGAGGACTGCTTGAGCCCAGGCATTCAAGATCAGCCTAGGCATCATTGTGAGAACTTGTATCTTTACAAAGAAAGAAAGAAAGAAAGAGAGAGAGAGAGAGAGAGAAAGGAAGGAAGGAAGGAAGGAAGGAAAGAAAAAAGTATTTGTTTTATTCAAATCAACATAAAATTGTATGCATTTATCATATACATCATGATGTTTTGAAATATGTATGCATTGTGAAATGGCTAAATTCAGCTAATTATCCAAAGTGTTGCCTCACATAGTTATCATTTTTGTGTAAGAACAGTCTACTCTCTTAGTATTTTTAAGAATACATTGTATCATGGCTAACCATAGTCACCATGCTCCACAAGAAGTCTCTTTAACGTATTCCTCTTGTCGAACTATAACCAACATCTCCCCACCCTCCGGGCCCTTAACCACCCCAGCCTCTAGTAACCACCATTCTACTCTCTATGTCTATGAGATCAATTTTTTTTTATTTTAAAGATGTGGGGTACAATTCAGGATTGGGTACATAAGTTCTACACATGAGGGAGGTCATGCAGTATTTGCCTTTCTGTGGCTGGCTTATTTCCCTTCACATAATGTCCTCCAGGTTAATGCATGTTGTTGCAAATCGCAGGATTTTCTCCTTTTTTAAGGCTGAATAATATCCCATTGCATATGTATGTGAATCACATTTCATTTACTTGTTGATGGATGCTTAGGTTGATTCCATATCTTGGTTGCTGCAATAAACACAGGAGTGCAGATATCTTTTTGACCTACAGATTTCATTTCCTTTGGCTATATCCCCGGTGGTGGGATGGCTGGATCATATAGTAGTTCTATTTTTAAAACTTTGAGGAACATCCATAATGTTTTCCATAATGGTTGTAGTCATTTACATTCCCGCTAACAGGGTGTGTTACCTTTTCTCCACATCCTCACCAACAGTTGTTATCGTTGGTCTTTTTGATAATAGGTATTCTAATAAGAGTGAGGTGATTTTGTGGCATTGTGATTTTGTTTTCTTACTATTGCATTGTTTGAGTTCCTTGTGTATTTTGGATGGTAGCCTCTTATCAGATGTACAGTTTGCAAGTATTTTCTCCCATTTTGTAGGTTGTCTCTTTACTGTGTTGACTCTGCCCTTTGCTATACATAAGCTTTTTAGTTTGATGCAATCCCATGTGTCTGTTTTTGTTTTTGTTGTTTGTGCTTTTGAAGTCATCTCCAAAATAAATGTTGCCCAATGTCATGGAACATTCTCCCTATGTTTTCTTCTAGTAGTTTCACTCTTTGGGGGTCTCACATTTAAGTCTTTAATAGTTGATTTCTGTGTATGGTGAAAGATAGGGATCCAGTTTCATTCTTCTGCATGTAGATATCCAGTTTTTCCAACACTGCTCATTGAAGAGAACACATGTTCCTTTCCCCATTGTGTGTTCCTGGCACCTTTGCCAAAAATCAGTTAGCTGTAAATATGTGGATTCATTTCTGGGCTTTCTATTCTGTATCATTGGTCTATGTGTCTGTTTTTATGCCAGTAGCATATTGTTTAGGTCACTATAGTTTTGCAGTATATTTTGAAGTCCATGTGATGCCTCCAGCGCTTTTCTTTTTGCTTAAAATGTCTTTGACTATTCAGGGTCTTTTGTGACTTTGTATGAATTTCAGGATTGTTTTTTTCTAATTTTGTATAGAATGTCATTTGCATTTTAATAGAAATTTCATTGAATCTGTAGATTGCTTTGGGTAGTATAGCCATTTTAATAATTTTTAATAATGTTTATTATATATTTATATATTACATGTTAATACATACAAATATATATTAATATTATATATTATGAACATGGGGTATCTTTTCATTTATCTGTGTCTTCTTCAACTTATTTCATGAATGCTTTATAGTTTTCAGTGCAGAGATCCTTCACCTCCTTGATTAAGTGTATTTCTAAGGGTTTTTTTGGGCAGTTATTGTAAATGGGATTGATTTCTTTTTCATTTGCTTCTTGTAACTTACAAACACACTTTTTCAGGAGGAAGACTACACTACATCCTAAAGACTGTTATTTTTAGACACCCTAAAATTTAGAACAATACCCTCTCTCCAAAGATGTCTGCATCCTGATCTCTGAACAAGTGAACATGTTACCTTACATAGCAAAAGAAACTTTGCAGGTGTGAATAAGGACCTTGAGATAGATGATCCTGAGTTATCCACATGGCCCAATGTAGTCACAAGGGCCCTTAAAAGTGAAAGAGGAAACTAGAAGTGGAGTCAGAGAGATGTGATTACCGAGGGATCAGAGTGAAGCAATATGAGAAGAACTCAACTCGTGGTTACTGGCTTTGAAAATGGGGGAAGGAAGTAATGAACCAAGGAATGCAGGCAGCCTCTAGAAACTGGAAATGGACTCTCCACTAAAACCTCCAGAGAGAAACAGAGCCTTGTGGACACCATGATTTTAACTCAGCGTGTCAGTTTAGGTCTCCTGGAACAATAAAACAGTAAATGACTTTTATTTTAAGCCACTAAATTTGTGATAATTTGTTACAGCAGCAAGAGGAAACTATTCCACCCGTGATACATGCTACTTTTTGTTTCTGAGGATTCTATTTGGAATGAATGACTCTGCCTGCCTCCAGAATATATTGTATCAGGAAAACTCACCAGGACTCAAACCAAGATAGAGAAAACAACAACAACAACAAAAGAATATGGAAGGATGAGGATGTGACTCAAATGAGTAAGTGTAACAAAACTATTTATCATTTCAATTATATTTTCTGGCAATCCCTTAGAAGAAGCTGTGACTTTAATTTCAAGAAATGGCACACTTTGGGTTGGCATTACTGACATTTGGTTTTATTTAGAATTTAAAGAGAATGACAATAGGCTTTCATGTTAGTGATTTAGTAGACAGTAATATAAAATCTGAATTTTAATGTCTCCACTTTTTGTTAGTGTGTTTCTCTCACAACAAACTAAATAGACAACAGCAAAATCAATATCCTTAATGTTATTCAAGGGCCATCTTTTAAATCTGTGGGAGAAGTCTTGATCAAACAGTTCCTTTTTGCTTCATTCTCTTTCATCAGGGAAGTTAGAGGTGGAAAAGACCTACTAGATCATAAATTAATGATCCTGTGTTAATGCAGATGCCGCTGCTAATTAATAAAGGAATATAAAATGCAAAGCTTGACTATATCTAAATACCTTTCAGTCTAGGAGAAAGATTAAAAATTACTTACTTTATACCTAGACAAAATTTGTTTGTGTTTGACACAAAAAGGAGACCTATGAAATCCTGACCCTAAATCTTAATCTCAGTGATTCTTTTTAAACAGATTTCCTCCCTAACTGGGGGTCAGACAGAATTGGGCAACCTCAAAGCAGACAGAGGAAATTCCTGTGATGTTGTCTCGCTAAACAGAGTCACTGCAGCTCAGGGATCTCTTGTTTTTCTCCAATCCATTGCAAGTTACTCTGGTTTCCCTCTTGTGGATTCCAGATACGACACTGGGAGCTATAAACCTCAGAAAAGATGCACCACCTGAATGGGGTGGGGGTGGGGTATAGCTCTACAAAATAAGTAAACTTAGAAATAGACGCTAATATGAATCCACATAAATGAATATGGAAGACAAATGTCTTTGATGACGTATCCTCAGAAATTACACACCATCATTTTTCTATAGTACCTATCGGTTACACTGATCACCCTGCTTATTGTAGGCAGTAACCACATAGAGGCATGAATACTAAGAGGTGAGAGTTCGGGAGAGCCATTTTAGAGGCTGACCAGCACATGAAGGATTATTTTCCTTCAAAGACTTTGATAAGGTTTAGCTTTTATGACTTCAAGCTATAGAAGCAATTCCTTCAGAGTCAGAATATTTGCATAATTGTCTGCCTTCATTCTCTTCTTCCAGAGTGGCAGCACCCGTAATCATGATGGTAGGGCCTTGAATGGGAAGATTGATATCATGATGATGGAAATAATTATCTACCAAGTAAGTCAAGCTCATTAATAATCTCTTCTAGGTTCTAAAAGAGAGGCTTTCTTTTTTTCCTCAATGCAAATAAACAAACAACAAAATACCCTTTGCTGAGGTTAAACCAAATAGTTCAAGACCTGACATTAAGAAAGTCATTAAATTTATCTGGATTAAGGAAGAATGTCATAGTCTCTTTTACATGTTTGACAAAAGTCTTTTAGTTAATGGATAATTCGAGGTGCTGACGCTGATGAAATTGACAAATGTGAAGCAGCAGTGGACACAATTTCAAAGTTCTTGGCCAAGTCTTAGATGTGAGCACATACCAGTGTCAAAAACAATGAAACATGATGGTAAGTTGTGCTTCTTTATGTACTAAAGAAGCAAAACCAGGTGTACTGATGCCAAGCATAGCATGTGCTTCATAAGGTCAAGTAAGATTTTGTGTCTAAGTCAGACTTTTGTTTGGCAAAGGAACTCCTTTATGATTTTGGAGATGTCATTGACCGTTGAGGTTTCCAGAAAAAGACTCACAAAATAGGAATTCTCTGATAGTATCAGTGTGCACCTAATGGACGAAAACCAAGAGCTAAGTGCATTGAAAGATGTCAATAACTATCTTCCAGGGAAATGGCTTATTAGCCAATTCTTCTATGACCTTCATTAGATTATTGAAAGAAATGCTGGTGACTAGAGTGAATGATTCTATTTGACAGATATTGTTTTAATATTCCTTCTCTGATCCAAACTATAAGCCTTTTGACTATTTTCCAGAACATAGGGTTTCACAATTATGTACAAATTCTTTTCCTTAGGAATACTATACTCGTCTTTGAGAGATGTATCAGAACAAAGTCTTTGTGTTGAAGCAAAGCTGCATTTTGGTAAGTTTACAGCAAAGTTATCTGCCTTGCCTGATGTGTTGAGAGAATGGACAGTTTTGTTGGGTTTCTGTTTCCACTAGGAGGATCTGGGCCACACAAGAACACTGTGGCTTTTGTATCTCATGATGTATCTCTCTGCTTTCAGTAGTGAAAGTGGAAACAAAGACAGAAAAGACTTATCATTTGTTTCTGTTCCATGATAATTTCTCCAGTTGAACTTGGGCCTATGTAAAAAAGGTAGAATGTCTGTGATATATTTTCTCTTGTTATTATCTATAGGAAACTATTTTTAATGCTATATCATGGTAATAACAATTATTTTTGCCTTGCCTGACCATGTACGATAATGTCTCTTGCCATCCTCGAGTGAATGATTCTATTTGATTGAGATATCATTTTAATATTCCTTCTCTGATCCAAACTATAAGTCTTTAGACTATTTTCCAAGACACATGGTTTCCTGTTTGAAGCACATGATACTTTAGTACCATGATTGATAGTAAATACTATTTTAAAAAATAAAAGCTATTATTTAAGTGACAGAAAGACAAATCGAAGAAAAAAAAATATTCCCCCAAGGCTCATCTGTGAATTCCCTAGGAAACCTTGCTATAGCCATTTGATTTCTTGTCTTTTTCCCACTGGACTGAGTTCCTTGTGGGCGTTACTCTCTCTGGCCCCATAAAAGTTAGTTATTTCTTATGCTAACCATGTAAGGTAAAAACTACTCAATGTGTTTTACATACCATCTATCTAAACCTCAGTGCAATTAACTACCTGTGCCAGTCCCAAAGTGTGTGTTCATTAAAAACTTATTTGAAGAAATGTATGAATACAAGTCTGAGAAACATAACATGTCTGAGTGTCTCTACAAGTAGCTGAGGAAGAAAGTCCCTTGATAGAGATAGTCTAATCTAACCGGCAAGTAAACGTTTACGTTGTCCACGAGTACATCAGCCCATCAAAATCTCAGGAGTGATGAACTTGAAATTAGAGGGTCTTGGTTCATAGTCCATCTCTACTGCTTTCTTGCTGAGAAATAGATTTCTTGTCTTTAATTTGCTCACTTATTTTATTTATTTATTTATTTATTTATTTATTTATTTATTTATTTTGAGTTGAAGTCTCACTCTGTCGCCCAGACTGGAGTGCAGTGGCCGCTCCCGGCCACCGCAGCCTCGACTTGCTGGGCTCCGGCGATCCTTC
>CAUYQG010141893.1:0-31758 GCA_963574415.1 Tarsius wallacei
ACAGCTGGGCTCGGTGGCTCAGCCTGTAATCCCGCAACTTGGGAGGCTGAGGTGAGTGGATTGCCTGAGCCCGCGGGTTCAAGACCCGCCTGGGCAACTTGGCAAGACCTCATCTCTACAATAAATCAAAAAAAAAAAAAATTAACCGGGCGTGGTAGCGCGCACCTGTAGTTCCAGCTACCTGGAAGGCTGAGGCGGAAGGATCGCCGGAGCCCAGCAGGTCGAGGCTGCGGTGGCCAGGAGCGGCCACTGCACTCCAGTCTGGGCAACGGAGTGAGACTCCAACTCAAAACAAAAACAAAAACAAAAAACAAAAACACCTGTTCAGACAGATATCTTTTTCCTCAGTGATTTTCTTAATGGTGTCTGGGAACTCATCTGTTTTTTGGTCAGCACAAGCTGCTTCTCCTATCTTGACATTTTTAAAACCAGTCCTCTTTCTAAAACTATCAAACCACCCTTTTCTGGCTTTAAATTCTCCAACTTTAGATTCTTCACCTTACTTTTGCTTTAAGTGGTCATATAATGACTTCACTTGTTCTCCAATCATATTAGAGTCTATAAGTATGCCTTTCTTTTCTTTCTTTCTTTTTCTTTTGAGTCGGAGTCTCACTGTGTCGCCCAGGCTGGAGTGCAGCGGCACACTCACATCCACTGCAGTATCAACCTGCTGGGTCCAGGTGATTCTTTCACCTTAGCCTTCTAAGTAGCTGGAACTACAGGCATATGCCACCATGCCCAGCTAATTTTTTGATTTATCGTAGAGATGAGGGCTCACCAAGTTGTGCAGACTGGTCTCGAACCTGCGGGATCAAGCGATCCTCTCACCTCAGTCTCCCAAAGTGCTGGGATTATGGGCATGAGCCACCGTGCCCTGCCAGTGTGCCTTTCTTATGGCAACCCTGCACCCACATAAAAGCTGAAATTTCAATACAAGATAAAAAGGCACTTTTTTTTAGTATTGACTCTTTATGGTTTTCACACCTGCTAGCATAGCTACAGTGATGGTGCTCCAGGAATTCACCTTTCTTTTTTTTATAATGGTCCTTACACCTCAATCTTTGATGCATATTAAGCAATTCAACTTTTTCTTATAATGCCATGACTTTGCTTCGTGGGAGCATGTCCAGCATCACTATTTTGTATGGGTGCCATGGTGTTATTCAAGGTTCATGGTATTGCACTAAACATGGTGAGAAGTGTGCGAGAACCAAAAGAGATAACTTTTTGCTGCAGTACACAATTTACTGGAAAGACAAATAGCTGCATCACATGGGTCCAGGTTGGAGTGCGGTAACACAATCATAGCTCACTGCAGCCTTAAACTTCAGGGCTCAAGAGCGTCCCACCTCAGCCTCCTGAGTCGCTGGGATTACAGACGCACACCACCACATTCCACTCTTAGAGTCCTAGGAGTTTTAAGTGGGTAGTCACAACATTTGAGCTCACCACACTAACAACAGGAGATAGCAATGAAATTATTACAGTAAGTACAGTATGTATTATCGTTAATTTTATGCAGCTATAATTTAGTATTGAATCTTTATGGTCATTTGCTTTTCTCTTGACTGAGAATGGCACCAGGTATGCTCTGTGTGTGTAAGTTTTTTTTGTTTTGTTTTGTTTTGTTTTTTGAGTCGGAGTCTCACTCTGTCACTCAGACTGGAGTGCAGTGGCCGCTCCTGGCCACCACAGCCTCGACCTGCTGGGCTCTGGCGATCCTTCCACCTCAGCCTTCCGAGTAACCAGAATTACAGGCATGTGCTACCACGCCCGGCTGATTTTTTGATTTATTGTAGATGAGGTTTCACCAAGTTGCCCAGGTGGGTCTCGAACCCGCAGGCTCAGGCAATTCACTCACCTTGGCCTCCCAAAGCGTGGGATTGCAGGCTGAGCCACTGAGCCCGGCCGTGTGTAAGTTTTGATAAACTAACTTTTTATAATAGATTTATGTCTATTTTATGGTAGTAAATGATAAAAATAGGCCAATATCTACATATATGTTATACATTCATGACATATTTAACTTTTTTAAATTTTTTCATATTTTTAGGCAGTTTGCAAGTTGTGAACTGTTTTGTTTAGGTACCTGTGTCCTAAATGCCCGATACATCTATGTGTGTGTGTGTGTTTTATTTTATTTTATTTTATCTTGTTTTGTTTTATTTTAGAGTCAGAATCTCACTCTGTACCCCAGGCTGGAATGCAATGGCACAATCACAGCTACTGCAGCCTCAGCCTGCTGGGCTCAGGGGATCCTTCCACCTCAGCCTTCCAAGTAGCTGGGACCACAGATGAGCATCACTATGCCGGCTAATTTTTTGATTTATTGTAGAGATGAGGTCTCACAACGTTGCCCAGGCTGGTCTCAAACTCCTGGGCTCAGGCAGTCCTCTCCCCTTGGCCTCCCAAAGTGCTGGGATCACAGGCATGAGCCACCATGCTCGGCCAGTGTGCATGTAATTTAAACCAGTAACTATTTGTCTTATAACATTGAGCAGTGAGGTGAACCCATAAATGAATTTAAGATGACTGAAGATTACCACCTTCAAACATGAACACATTTTGATTAAAAAGTCTACTATGTTACTTCCTTCTTGCCTGTGCAAGGATAGAACACAGATCACGACTGTCCTTGATGACTCAAACTTGTCCTAACAGACATACATCACCACACTAAGGTGGCAGTGCCAGTTTCATTCTTTCTCTCTGCTCCTGCATGTCTCTGCTACCCTGATCAGGGCTGGGCTATCATTCTTCAGCCACTGTTATACCAGGCTATAAAAACCAGCCCCCCATCCTCTGCTCTTTTTCTTCTTCTGGTCACCTGTGGTGGGGAGAGACTAGAGGCTGTCAAGAATTTGCTTGAATCGAGATTTGGAGGCCGGGCTCAGTGGCTCAGCCTGTCATCCCAGCACTTTGGGAGGCCAAGGCAAGTGGATTGCCTGAGCCCGCGGGTTCGAGACCAGCCCGGGCAACTTGGCAAGACCTAGTCTCTACAATAAATAAATAACCAGATGTGGTAGTGCATGCCTGTAGTTCCGGCCACTTGGAAGGCTGAGGCAGAAAGATCGCTGGCGCCCACAAATCAGTGCTGATGTAACTGTGAGTATACCACTGCCCTCCAGCCTGGGCAACAAAGTGAGACTCCAGCTCAAAAAAAATATTGAGATTTGGGGGCATCAAGTACATCCTGTAACATTGGGATATTTAGCTTCACCACTAGGGACATTTTCCTTTTGTTTCCTCTTTATAAAACAAAAAAAATGTGACCCTTCCAAGGTGCTTGCAAATCTGCTTAGAATGACCAGAGTCTTTTTAGGAAAAAGGAACTAAGGGGGAAATGATGTAGTGTGAAGAGGACTTTTTGCATATAACCCTCGCCCTAAAATCAGCATGCCTCACTGGGAGATAAGCTGAGCTGACATGCATCACGATAATCTTTCTGTTGTCCCACAAGGTCACAGAAAGGGAGTTGAAGTCTGGAGGAGCTAACACCCAGGTGACGGAGAAGAACAAGAAAGAGTACATCGAGCGAATGGTGAAGTGGCGGGTGGAGCGTGGCGTGGTGCAGCAGACAGAGGCCCTCGTACGAGGCTTCTATGAGGTGAGGCCCCAGTGACTTGGGGAAGGCAGGCTGGGGTCCTGGGGTGACCTCCACTCCTCAGAGCTCTCTGGGGCGGGCAGCAAGTCAGATGGGGAGGACAGAGAGAAAGGACCGAGGCAGGCAAAGAGCTCGGCAAGCACTACTCATCAGGGTGCACCGAGGACCTGCGTGGGGTGGATGGCTGAGGGATCAGAGTTCTCTGGAGACTCAACTCTTGTCCTGGGTGAAAATGTCTCTCAGAAAGCTGGTACTGGTGTGCCAGATGTGGAAACACCTAGCTCTTTTCAGAATATGTGCAAGTGGTGCTTCCTTTCATTCAAACAAAAATAAATGAAGACATCAGGGAGTATTGTCCACACTTGCTAAATTTGTATCTTGTTATAGCAGCAGTCCCCAACCTTTTTGGCATCAGTTTCAGTTTGTTTCAGTTCCCTTTTGGGAACAGTTTCACGGAAGGCAACTTTTCCACAGATGCAAGAGGAAGGGGTGTGGGGAAGGGGACCAGAGGGAATGGTTTCGAGATGATTCAAGCACATTTCATTTATTGCAGACTTTATTTCCATTATTATTATGTTATAATGTGTAATGAAATATATAGCATCACCACCTCAGCTCCACTTCAGATAATTGGGCATTAGATTCTCATAAGGAATGCACAAGCTTTGCATGCACAGTTATCATAATAAGGTTCACACTCCTATAATGCTGCCACTGATCTGACAAAATATGGAGTTTAAGTGGTAACACCAGTGATGGGGAATGGCTGTAAATACAGGTGAAGCTTCACTCCCTCACCCACTGCTCACCTCCTGCTGTGTGGCTTGGTTCCTAACAGTTCATGGACCAGTATTGGTCTGTGGCCCCTGGGGTTGGGAACCCCTGTGCTATAGCATCACTTTGTGCCACGTAATTCACGCTGAGTGGTAAATTGAGAAGTCAGGGACAGCTGCTAGATATCCTTGCATAAAAAATGACACGCTTAAACTTTTCCAGTTTAGAAAACAAGGCTGTCAATATTTTTTCTTGTCTTGGTTCTTGGCATGTTCTCTTTCCCTACCTTAATGGAGAAGTACCTCAGCCGTGGTATCATCCATCACTGGTTTGATTAAAGGGGATACCACTGCAGGTGTTCAGTTGTACCTGGTACATTTGACACGAGATGCAAAGCCAGAATACAGGGTCCTAACAAAACAGGACCTCCCAGATCTTTGAAGGAAGAAAGAAGGGAAGGAAAAGACAAATTCATGCCCGGCTAGCTCAGTCAATAGAGCACAAGGCTCTTAATCTTAGGGTTGAGGTTTGAGAAAGGAAGGAAAATACAGTTGTTTTCCTAGAGAATGCTCAATTTTAGGAAATGAGTCATTATTGTATGTAAAAGAAAGAATACATTTTAAGTGAAATGGTGCTACTGATGGCTATTAAGTAAGTACTTCAAAGTGATCTGGATTTTTTTTGCCTTTAAAGTATGATGCTACTTGAAAACTTAAACATGACTACAGAAAGTCCATTTAGGTTTATTTACAAAATCATTCTGAAAGGGAGCATCGGAGGTCAGCAAAAACATGGAATCTTTTTTTTGTTCCCAGTGCATGAAGGGTTGTATTCTAAGATGTTTAAATCAATGATTGTCTTAGTCCATCTGGGCAGCTATAACAAAATACCACAGACTGGGTGGCTTATATGCAACAGAAATTTGTTTTTCACAGTTTTGGAGACTGGGAAGGCCAAGGTCAAGGCACCAGCAGATTTGGTGTCTGGTGAGGGCCTGCCTTCTGGTTCACAGAAGGCACCTTCTCACTTTGTCCCCCACATGGTGGAAGGGGCAGGCGTCTCTCTTGGATCTCACTAATAAAAGCACAAAGTCCTCATGACCTAATCACCTCCCAAAGGCCCTATCTCCTAATACTATCATCTGGGGGGGGGTGAAGATTTCAACATATTAATTTGGGGAGGGGAGGGATATAAACATTCAGATTATAGCAATGATTTTAAACTTTAAAAAGATTGCAGGTAAAAACAAATTGTCAGTGATAGTTTCCCAGTTTAATCCACAGAAATAATAACAATGAATATAACCTTTCTGTGTGTTTTGGACCTGGATACTGAAGCCTAATCTGTATTCCAGGTTGTAGATTCGAGGCTTGTCTCCGTGTTCGATGCCAGGGAGCTGGAGCTGGTGATAGCTGGTACCGCAGAAATTGACCTAAATGACTGGCGGAATAATACCGAGTACCGGGGAGGTGAGCTAGCAGGAGCTGTGATGGTACAGCTGTCACAATACAATTCATCACTTAAAATATATATATAAATTTGAGGTGAAAGTGATGTGGCACATAACTGACCATTTTAAAGTGAACACTTCAGTGACATTTGGTACATTCACAGGGTTATACAGCCACTACCTCTAGCTAGTTCCAAAATATTTTTCATCACCCCAAAAGGAAACCCTGTACCCATTAAGTAGTTGCTCTCACCCTCACTCTCCCCTTCCACCAACCCCTGGCAACCATCAATCTGTATTCTATCCCTATGGATTTACCTATTCTGGATATGTCATATAAATAGAAACATATAAAATATGGTCTTTTGTGTCTGCCTTTTTAACTTTGCACACTGCTTCAAGGTTCACCCATGTTGTAGCATGTTTCGGTACATTGTTCCTTTTTATGGCTGAATAATATTCCACTGCATGTGTATACATAATTCATCTCTTTCTGAAGACCTCAAAAAACTTAGCCTTTCTTTTTAAATACATGCTTTTCTCCTGCTTCCAACCTGAACTGTTCCTCAGTTCACATCATCCCCATTGGTCGAGTCTCTGGCCTAACATGGTGTAGAGTTTTATAGAGAACACTCCATCCAGGGGCCAGATCCTGAGAGTCTGGCATGCCTCCAGGGACGTGTCTCTCACTTCCTGTAGAATTAGAACCCTCTTAGCCACAGTCCTGGTTGTTGTAACACAGTTCTAGCTGTAGTCTTTCCAAATCTAATTTCTAATCTCTCCTAATTATTCACCCTTCATGCTGCCAAACTCACCTTCTCGAACCATTATTTTCATCAGGCCACTTCCCTACCTACAAACAAGCTCCTTATTACTTATAGAAGAGATATTCCCATGGTTTTTATAGCCTTAAAACTCCTTAGGTAAAATATTGCACGGAAAGCCCAATCAATACAATAGAGAGCGAGCCAAGGGCATCACCTCAGCCTGCCTCATCTCCCAGTACACTCAGTCACAGAAGCCTCTGTGGTACCCCTATGCCCTTCGGAATGGTGTGAAAACCGCTGACCTAGGGTGCGATGTCAAAATGTCTTTGCCCAGCTGTTTAGGCCTCTTAACACCTCCAGCAATTTTTCTTTCCGTCTAGATCCCCCTCTACCCCAGTGGCTTACTGTTTCCTGCATATTTCTTCCTTGTTCTTGTTATTCTTTATTTCCCCTGCCAGGAATGTCCTCCTCCTTCCCTCCACTTACACAGACCCTTTGTACACTGAACTAACACCTCATCCCTTTCTGAAACTTTCTTTGTTTCTACCCCAGCCCACATAGATTTCTCCCATCTTGAAATGCCTCTTGCATTTGCTGTCAGTGGCAAATCATTTATCTTACTTGACTGATCCAAGCTTGGTCTCCTCAACTTACTGTGAAAGGGACCCAATGCTTCCTCTGTGGGCCCAACGTGTCTCCACCCAGGGCTGGCCTGAGAACAGCTGTTCAAGGCGCACCAAGCTTGCCATTACCTCTGGCCCTTCATAGGTCCTAGACTCTCCTGTGGCGTGTGATTGTTGAGAGCTGAGATGTCAGAACAAAGAAAACATGCTGAAATATTCTATTCATAGAGGGTTTGTGTCTACCAAGCCTTTCTGTTCCTTGTCCACATTTATATGAGGCAGGAACATTTCAAGTGGAGTTCCAATTGTTTAAATAGAAAGCAGACATCTCTGAGGACATCCCTCAGAACATAAGGCCTTTCATAGAGTGGCTGTTTTCTAAATCTACTTTTGTTTTAAAACTTGACCTAGTTACACAGATTGTTTTAGAGCTGTCTAAAGGTCATCATTAGAGATATCTACAGATCAAAAGCAGCTGTTCAGCTCTTATCATACCTGATGTGTGTCTGCTTTCTCTCTTCCCTCCACCCCTTCCTCCTTTTTCCACATCCTCTCTCTCCCTCCCTTTGCTCTGTTCAGGCTATCACGACGGACATCTTGTGATCCGCTGGTTCTGGGCTGCGGTGGAACGCTTCAATAATGAGCAGAGACTGAGATTACTGCAGTTTGTCACAGGAACATCCAGCGTGCCCTATGAAGGCTTCGCAGCTCTTCGAGGAAGCAATGGGCTTCGGCGTTTCTGCATAGAGAAATGGGGGAAAATTACCTCTCTCCCCAGGTACAGAGCTCCTGCCAACCTTCTGGGAAACCTGCTGAAGAGGGCAAAGTATACTTTGCTATTTGAGTTTGAATGACCATCCTTTGGGATGGAATTCTTTCCTGTCACCCAAAGAAATATTATTTGAGTTATTAGAGAAAGGTGTAGGCGAAGTATCTCTGAGACTTCGATTGACGCTATGTTATTCTTAGAGAAGTTTTGATGATCGATGGTATTTGAGCTGTAAGATCTTGGTCCGTGTGTCAGTCATGGTAAGTGTTCCTCGCCCAACTTCATTTAAAGAGAATATCTAACACAGGAGAGGAGAGAGGCAAGGACATTAGTGTAAATATGCTGGAAGCCCAAAGTAACCCTGGCAGCACTGTATCTGTACTTTTATGGCATATACTTAATACTTGATACTGCATAGGATCATTCTATATTTATGTATGCATTGTATATTTCCTACCAAGTTTTAAAACATATGAAGATAAGACCACATGTACCTCTGGGTCTCTACAGTGACTTTTATGTAGTAAGCTACCAAGAAGTTATTGTGGGATAGATGTGGGAAAAGAGGCATTTATTCTGTGCAATTCACAGAATAAATTTCCTGTGCTGTGAGTTTTAATCCCAACACTTCATAAGTCCTTTCCATGCCACCTTGGATACCAAATTCCTGATTGGTGACATACAGGACACAAGAGATACTTCTGTATAGGTACTATAGTAATAAATACTGCTTCGATCATTAGAATGAAAGATTGACCTTCATTATCTTCTAGTATGACACGTTCTAATTACAAAGAAGATTTGCATTTAGTTCAGCTCTGTTTCTATATGGCCACCCATGTAGGGATTTACCTTTGCTAAATTCCTGTTGGGAAGGATGTACTGAACTATAGCCTTCCTCTAGCCTTCCTAGACTGGTATCCAGAAGACAATCCACCTGGTGTTGATGAGCAATGCGCACTAGTGAATGTGCCCAGCGGGCTTACAGCAGCTGAAGGCCCTGGTACAGGTTTCAGTCTTGGCCTCACTCAGTTCAGCACACCCTCAGCTGAAAGGGTCCGTCTTGTTTGCCTGGTTCTCCTGATAACTGAACCTAATGAATTAAATCTGGCAAGAAAATAAGACTAAGAAGGCAAGAATTTCCATCTGTTGAGTTTCAGCACTTGATAATAGCCTACCCCTGCAGCATGCAACTTGAGGCGGGGCTGAGCTACAACACTGTACCTGCCTGTAAGAGCTTATAGTTAGGAGGAAACACAGACTGACGGGAACTATTACAACACAAAGTAGGGTCAGAGGAGCTCAGTGGGGGCACAAGGAATGTGCTGTGAGGATGTGGAACAGAGACTTGATCTGATTGAGTTGCCCAGAGAGGATGTCACAAAGAAACCACCATTTAGGTGAGCACTGGGAGTTGAGGAATGGGGAGAAGGGGACTTCCAGGCTGAAGCAGCAACACGAGCAAGGTCTGGGAGTGGGAATGGCCAGCAAGTGTTCAGGAAGAAATGCCGAGCCAGTGTGGAAGATAAGATTTCCTAGTGATGTCACGGAAGCATGGAAACAAGGTCAGAGTAGATGTAGCACAGGGCAGTGTGGAGATGGAGTAAAAGAGAGGACAGTCCCTTAGGGGCTTCCATTTGGGGAAGGGGCCAAGGATACCAAAGTCATGGGTGATCAGCTAACCTAAAAGTTGTAGAAAAAAGTTGAGAAAGAGTTTGGTGAGCCTCAAAGGAAAGATCCTACTGAGGAGTCTCTGCTTTACTCTTTAGGAAATGGGAATCATTGCTTTTGTCATCTGGGGTCACAGATAGAGTGTAGGTTCCATGATTGCTTTGGAAGCTTTGAAATATACATGAATACTATTAATCCACACAGCTTATAAGGCAGACATTGGGCTGATGAAGAGGTGCTTCACATCTGGGCCAAAGCACCCCTAAAAAGCTCCCGCTTTACAAGCTCCAGAGATGCTTTCTTGGGGAAGTAGGACCTTCTTCACCTTAGGACAGGAGGACCCAAGAAGCAAATGTCTCTGTGAGGACAGTGAAAATGGCCTTCTGAATAATAACTGCTGGCCAGTCTTCCTTGTATCGTGTCTAAAGATCCAAGAACTTAAAATGTGTGATCTATGTGAGGAGAGAAAGAAATAATCCCTGACTTTCAAGAACTGTAGTTTAAGACCTGGCCAGGCAGCAGAAAGCACTGAGCTGCCAAGAGGGAATGCAGACTCCAAGTGACCCAAGGCTTCCCAGGGACTGGAAACCACAGTACACATGGCCAATACCCTGAGGAGAGGTGACCTGAGCTGCTCTTTCCTCAGATTTTCTCTCTAAAAAAAGAAAAGGCAATGGTTTCCCAGATGAGAGTGCCACATAGTATCTATCACAGTCAAACCTGGTCATAGCCTCTGCTAAAGGAAACCTTATGTCAGTCCAAGTTCTTGCCTGCTATAAGATGTATGAGAGTTAGGAGAAAGGATTTTGAGTGTAGGCGTTTCTACAATATGTCCTAGTGCCTGCTGAAAAAGCTTCATATATCACCATAGCTGAAAGTAGATGAGAGGTGGGACTCACTGGAATTGAGATCAAGGAGCTGGAGGGTAAGGTGTTAAACCAGTCCTCCATTTGGCCTTAGCTACTACACAGTCTGGTGGGAGGGGAGGACATGAAATGGAAAGGAAGATTAAAGCTAAGTGCCAGAGATTTTAATAAACGTTGTTAGCTAGACGTTCAGAGGGTCTGAAGAAAAAGAAGGTGTATCTAAATCATTGAATCACTGATTTTCAAGCTTCTTAAACCATAACCCATTCAAAGAAATACCCTTTACATCACAACCCAGGACATGCATGTGTATTATTTGCATATATATGTGTGTTTCTCTGAAATGCAATTCCTCAGAACAGCACTTTATCCTTATTACCTTCAATGCAATTTTCTACTCTAACCTATTTTGTTAAAATGAAATGCCAGACAAACCTATAGCTTTTTAAAAATTATCTAAAGGGCATGAGATTCAAAGGAACATACATTTTCCCATTGTTAAGTTTCATTTTGCCTTTAGTTGATACATAGTAATTGTACATAATTACAGGGTATAGTGTGATATTTTGATACATGTGTACATTGTATAATGATCAAATCAGGGTAATTAGCATATCTATTGCCTCCATCATTTGTCATTTCTTTGAGCGGTGAGAACACTCAAAATTCTCTCTTCTAGTTATTTTGAAATATACAATGTATTATCGTTAATTATAGCCACCTTATATGCAATAGAACACCGAATCTCATAGAAATCCAAAGTAGAATAGTCATTACCAGAGAATGGGGTGAGGGACCAGAAGGGCAGAGAGGAAGAAGTTGGTCAAGGCACATTTTTTTTAATATTTGTAAGTTTGGTCAGATTGAATTATCCCAAAGTCACAGAGAAGGAAGCAGACT
This sequence comes from Tarsius wallacei, assembly GCA_963574415.1. Classification (NCBI taxonomy): domain Eukaryota; kingdom Metazoa; phylum Chordata; class Mammalia; order Primates; family Tarsiidae; genus Tarsius; species Tarsius wallacei. The sequence goes on from CAUYQG010141893.1 coordinate 11,425, forward strand.
TGCAGGGAGCAGATATGCAGTTTGCCAGGGATCACAGAGATGACAGAATGGTTCTAAATATTTTATTAATTAGACTAGGTTGGGGTCAGAAACTTTTTCTGAAAAGGAAAAGTAGTAAATATTTCAGGCTTCACAGAAATTTTTTGACCAAGGATTGCAAAGTCATGATGTGGAATTGACAGTGGGGAGTGAGAAGGATGCTCGTGCACATTACAGAGTGTGAAACAGTGGGCAGACTTCACTCATGAGAACTACAGAGGGGACACAAGGACATGAAGGTAACATCTGGAAGGAGCTTAAGGAGGTGAGAGAGTTTCCTTACTTTGAACAAGGGCCCAAGAGGGGGCAGAGGAAAGGTCCGGAAAGAAAGAGAAGCACGGAAACAAGGTCAGAGTGGACGTAGCAGTGTAGAGATAGAATAAAGGTGAGGAGAGACCCTTAGGGGCTTACATAGGTGATTAACTGGCCTAAAAGTTACAAACAAAATGCCCACACGAACATATTTCACTGCAGATGTGAACTGAGCTCAACCCCATGGTGGAGTTGGAGGCCTGGTTATCCCATAGCAATGGTTCTCAAGGTGAGGGTGGGGAAGGCGACTTTGTCCCCTGCCCCCAGGGGACATTTGGCAATGTCTGGAGACATTTTTGGTTGCGGGGAAAGAGTGCCACTGGTGTCTCGTGAGTAGAAGCCAAGGATGCTATTCAAGATCTTACAGTGCATCGGGACAACCTCCACAACAAAGAATTATCAAGTTCAAAATGCCAATAGTGCCAAGGCAAGAAACCCTGCTCTGTGTAGCTAAGGCTAAAAAAGGACCTATAAGGAAGGCTTGGGAGAGCCGTCAGGGAGCTCAGGAGAGAAAATGACAGCCATTGTGAAACCAAAGAAAAGCCAAGGGAGGGAGATGTATAAGAGAAAGGACTGTCCGATGCTTTTAAAATGCTTGAGCAGATGGGGGCAGAGCATGGACTTCTGGGATTTGGGGATCAAAAGGTTATTGACAAACTTGAAACAGAGTAGATTCATCAGGGATAAGAGAAAGACCCATCTGAAGAGGCTGAGGCTGCAGTTAGGCAGTGGAAGAAGACTGGCATAAAGGAAAGACACAACTTATGTAAGTGGCTTCACAAACAGCTGAACAATCAGGAGCAAGCTGCCTTTGAAAAGGAAAAATACTTTCTTTGGCACTGTATTGGTTAACACTTCAATCTATAACTTGAAAAACCAGAGAGACAGGGAGCTCAATTGTGTAGATAACACAGACTGGAAGGGTAAGCAATACAGTGGTTGGCACAACCCAAATCCAAAATTATCTCGAAATGCTGGAACCCTAGACTGACAACAACAGAGTGGAATTTGACATGACATGATTGAAAAGACCCATGTGGAGTTCCAAGCATCCGTCGCACAAGTGTGAGCTGAGAGTGATTCATTTGCAAGTAGGTCGTGTGAAGGGCCGGAGACTTACGTCGCCACAAGTATGACTCGATTCCTAAAATTATTATCACAATCATGCTTGCCTAATTAAGAGAATCTTATGTTTAAATGATGATTCACAGGTTACGAAAGGCATTTACGTGCGTTCTAGCGTTGATCCTCCCAATAACTCTCTGAGGCGCACACAGCATGTATTATTATCCCCATTTTACAAGTGAGAAAACTGAGGCTCAGAAAGATTAATGGACTTTCCCAGGGCCATAAAGCTGGTAAGTGTCTCGACTAGGGTCAGACTAGAGTGGCGAGCCCTGAGTCTGTGCTTGCACCGCCGCCCCTCTCCACCTGGCAGCTCTTGGTTCGGTGCACGGGGAATGAGGTAAGCAGCTGCTCTGGTGCTGTTAGAACCACACCTGGTGGGTGGTGAGCTCTTAGGGACGCCGAATGGAATCATGATTTGATTGTGTTCATTCACTCTGGATGACAAACTAGAATTTATCGAAAGGAGTTAACCAAGGCTGTAGATAAAGGCAACGAAGGCAACTAGTAAAGAAACGGTGGGCATTCAGACTAGAAGCTCTTTGCTAATGTTTTTGTTTATCCCCAGAAATGATCTTCTACAAAATTCATTTGGTTCCAATTAATTTGTAAATGAGATTTTTTTTTTTTTCTGTAATATTTCCACTCACGGGTGCCAGTTAAAATGACCAGAAGAAGAAAACTGAGAAGATGGTGTCTGCTCATGTCTGGCCCCTGGCTACCTCAGCTAGTTCCAAAAGCATGTTTGGGATTTTTCTGTCCACTTAATGTGGTTAGCTATAGCCCAGTGTATGTTCTAGTTTTGATTTTTCTAAACATAGAGAAGAATCACTGTAATCATCGCCCTACTCAATGTACTGAGTTCTCTTTCACTTTTACTCAAATATGTTTAGATATAATATTTTAATTATTTTCTTTTGAAGTAAACATAGGCCTGTTTGAAACTTAGATAATAATCCAAAACTCTGCGAATCTCTGTTTATTTTTATGTGTCTTCCCAATAAAGTGTTTAAGGCCCAAGATCAGATACTTTACTGTCCTATGCCCACCCTTGGAGCTTAAGAGGGAAAGGAGACAGGAAGAAGGGAGGTGGGGGTTAGACATAGTTCCCTAAGGACTGCCAAGAGGAGGAATGGATGCTGGGCAGACAAAAACACCAGCATCCTCCCTAGATCCTCCCTGTGCAGGAAAATCCACCTTCCCTCCCCACTCTTCCCACCCTCCTCATCCCCAAAATAATTCCCCTCATAATTTGAGTGCTGCACCAGCCTGCGCCATGATCTGGTACTCCAGTTTCTATAATTCAAAACAAAAGTGTGAATAATATACAAGTCCCCTAGGGATCTTGTAATTAAAAGAAGAGTTTAATATCCCAAATAAAATTCTAATAAAGGGAGTTTAGTTTTGTATGTTTCTTTGTACGTTTGTTTTGTGATTTGATTTGACTTGAGAGTGTCCTTTTCTGTGCTGGTTGGTGTCTCCAAACACCATTTCAACACACCAATCCTAGGGAGGAAAAGGCATAAAATGAACTTCCTGCTGCTCCTATCCACCTTCCTCCCTACTTTGATACGAACTCAACATCAACAAAAACTTCCATAAAAACAAAGAACTCCTAGCAGGGAGCAGCTAGTCAGGTGTTTCGAGGCTCCACAGGAGGGAATCTATGTATGCTGGGCTTCTTGTACTCACCGCTGGACACCCATGTGGGTCTTCCAGGTTCACATGCTCACAGCAAGGCAGGGAAGATGCTCCTTGTCTAAGGCAGACACTGGCAAGCATGGGTCTACAGGAGGAAGCACATGGTAACTAAGGCAGAACCCAGAGCAGAGCGGGTGACACAAGGATGCCCCAGGCATCCAGGGAGGAATGTCTCACAAGCGCAGCTTTTCTTGGAAATGCAGCACTTCAGCTTTAGGTTTTGCGTGTTCTGCTGGGGTAGGGCAGTTAGACTTGTCTTCAGGGCACACCTGGTTTGAATGGAGAACTCGACCTCAGAATTCCAGGTATCATGGGCCCCTCTAAATAGGTAACACACGCTTCACGGAGGCTCAGAAGTCAGAGCTGGGCAAGAAGACTTAGGAATATGATCTTTTAATACTAATTATATTTCTGTCTCCTTCACCGACCACATCAAAGTTTATGCAATTGCAAAATCAGACTAATCCCTTAAAGTTTGTCATTGATTTGGTAGTGTAGTTCTAGTATAGTACCGTTTGCTTACAAATGCAAGCCACCCATTTCTAGTTATCCCATTCCTTCAACTGGTCTATTCATTCTAGAAGTCTATGGCTCTTAGTTTGCAGTGTTTTATGGTGGTCGTAAATCATGGTCCTGCTCACTTTTGGTTCCCTTTTTATTCACAATATCAGACTAAGTCACAGATATATCCAGAACCAGCTGTATCATTGAAACAAACACTCTCACCAATCTCTTCTCCCCATTCAGGGCACACACATGCTTCAACCGACTGGATCTTCCACCGTATCCCTCATACTCTATGTTGTATGAAAAGCTGTTAACAGCAGTAGAAGAAACCAGCACCTTTGGACTTGAGTGAGGAAATGGAACCTCGCCTGACATTTTCCTGGCCAGTGACATCACCCTTCCTCGGATGATTCCCCTTTCCCTTTCCCTTAATCAACTCTCCTTTGATTTTGGTATTCCATGATTTTTATTTTCAAACCAAATCAGGATTGACAAAAGCTGTGCATGAAGAACTACCTTCTTCTAAGATCTAACCTTCAGGCTTCTCTCCTCTGTTTTCAATGAACTGCTAGCCTGTATGCAATATTAAAAAAAAACAGCTGTCTCAAGGTCTGTGTATATCTCCACATACCTCCATTACTAACAATGAAATATGAATGCAAGTTATGCTACACTTGACCAAATGGTAATAAATGTTTACTTCCATTTCTATCATTTAAGGGAAAATTTGAGCATTAAGCATTCCAAGCTCTTATATGCCCATGTCTTATGAGCAGAGCCACCATTTTTTATAATTTCCAACAACCAACTCCAGAAGTAGGAGCTGACCAACTCTTTGTTTTCCTCCCTTTCTACTTTCCCTGTGCATACTATCCATCCAAAGGACAGCAGTGGCAAAACTGAAATTTTTATACATTCAATTCATGATTCACATGTGGCATCAGTCCCATCAACTGGAGCTAGCCTAGACATGGTGCAAATATGACACTTCCAACAGTTAACAGTGAGAAAAACACCTGCTGCTTGATGCGACGCAGTGCATCCCTATGGTTGTGAGGATTGTGGGTTCAATTTGAGTTAAGAGGAGTCTAGGAGGGAGAACACCCCTAGTGAATACTCATCACACAAGAAGCAACTTGTGCACATGTCCAAGAAGGAAACTTCTTGGCTGATGTAGCATGAAGAACAAGGCTTCAACCCCCATTGTCTTGTGTAGAATGTGGTAACTCAAATGGGAGAAAGGGAAGAAGGACATATTACGTTGGGTTGAAAACTTGAGTTCTGTCCTGTTTTGTTTTGTCTAGCTACAGTTCTCCTTCAAAAAGGAAAAAAAATGTATAGATGATACCATGACTTTTTTTAAAACCAAGTTTTACTTGCTTGGCAGACAAATTTTTTCTTTTTAACTTTGATTTTGTGTGTGCTTTTTTTCTTTTATTTTCTTAATCATGGTGTTCAAGTTCCATCACACCCAATTGTCCACAGGGACCACACTAAGAAGCTGTAGAGAGTGATGGTGCTTGTTAGGGATCAAGGGCAATACAATACTTCTCCTTCATCCAGCATTCCTCACAGGGCAGAAACATAACACCCCACAGGCACATTGACTTGTGTCAAAATAAATATCCAGTTTCTTTTAGCATTCACAAAAAACACATCTCAGAAAACTTAGTGTTGTCAGAAAAACAGTTGCAGGCTCCAAAGACAGCCTAGCCTCTCAGTTACATTTGAAATAAATCCAACCATAATGGTCATTTGCTATTTTTCTAACCTTGTTATCCATGTTGTCCGAAATATGTCATAGCTGAAAGTGTTTTTCTTCACTGGGAAAAGAAGAGCTCAAGAGAGCCCACCATTTAAATATCACCTTGTTGTTTTCAGTATATTAAAGCAAGGGGGAAATGTGAAAATGTAAGACAAAGTTAATTTTATATGAAGTTATGCCTTGTGGCTCATTCTATCAACTAATGTATGGATTGTGCAGTATCTGTGTTCCTTACAATCTGAAATATTCTTTTAGTAGGAATTATTTTTTATGCCCTGGACCCCTTGTTACTGTCTGTCTGTTGTCAATCAGGTAGTATATGTTATAGAAATCTAGTTCTATAGCATATACTTGTGTTATCTAAAAAGAATACTTACCAGGATGTGATGGAATGTGTAAGTTATACCAGACAGGATTTGAGGGTTATATAACATATCAGCATCTTAAGAGTAGTGAATTCCAGTTGGGCACTGTGGCTCAAGCCTGTAGTCACAGCTACTTAGAAGGCTGAGGCAGGAGGATTACTTGAGCCCAGGAGTTGCAGGAGTTGGGGGCTGCGGTGAGCCATGATTCTGCCACTGCCTGGGTGACAGAGTGAGACCCCAACTCAAAAAAAAAAAAAAAAAGAGATGGATTCCAAGGGAGCTATTATTTATTTATGAAATCAGAGCATAGGCTTATGCAGATTATTGCATCATACCCTAATTCTAACTCTTGAAACAGCATCTCTAATATAGGGGCATCATTCATGTTTAGAATTTGTTGTTATACATATGTAAATATTCATTAATTCAAGCACTCAACTCTCTTTTTAATACTTACGTTATTTGTCAGGCATTGAAAAGGGAGAAGGCTATTCATGAGATGGCGCCTGCTCCTAGAGGGCTTTACAGTTTACATAAATATCTAATTAATTTACTGATAAGGGTTAATAAATATGTATTCTGTTCATATACAGAAAGAATGCAGTATCTCAGAAATTATGGAGAGAGAAGTAACTTTGACATAAGTTATTTTTCAACTAACTTTTCTTTATCTGCCACCACTATCAATGTAATGGCTCTAGATGTATCCCACAAAGCAAAACAGGAAGAGTATTTCAAAAATACAAACTTTCATAAAGAAATACTGATGTCAAAATCACCTGAAAGAATGTAAAGCTTACTTTAAAAGGTCCTGATATTCCATTACAGCCTTGCATAGAGTGAGTCCTTAAGGAAGAAAAACAAGGAGAAACAAGTTATGGAAAGATCCTTTTTACCTCATGCATAAGGCTGATTCTTAATTATACATAATTTTTTATTTTATATATATGTAAAATGAAATAGGTATAGAAACAGATTATTCCATTAATTTCTTTAGTTGGAGGTGTAAACAACCCCAAATCATATAATTCAGTGGGTAAGACAGATCTATTTGTTATCATTTGTAATTTTTTTAAAAAATTTTAAAGTGTGAGTTTTCATCATTGAGGCAAATTGCAAAACTAATCACTTATAAGCCACAACCTCCCTGAAACAAGGTATTTTAGACCTACATTTACTCCTCATTAACTGAGGAGTAAAAAAGAACAATAAACAAGGGATGATTTATGTTACAACTTGGAAAAATGTTATTGAAATGCTACAAAATGATATAATTCCTGGACATCACAAAATTTTCGTTCTGTAATATAAAGATGATAATCCTAAAAACAGAAACTGACTCTGCAGGGTTAGGAGAAGTATTCTAAATCTACTGATTATTTGTAACTTCTTATGTTTATAAATTGGTGGAGGTTGTGAAAATGCTGGGAGGGTAGTGAGAAGTTTAAGAAAAAGAGATATATATTATTTCGGGGGCAGGCTTTAAATATGCAAGACTTTAATCTTTTTTTTTTCTTTTAATACACAGCCATCTGTCCTTTAACAATGAGTATATTTGTGTGGCAAGTCAATGAGCTGAGTTTTCCAGGACAGCTCAAATGTTCCATCAATCTCATTGTCAGTCCATGTGTCAAACCATGTGTCCAAAATATGGGTTCAGAAAATTTCTCAATTGCCACAAATGTTTTCCCAGTCAAGATGAAACACTTTCAAATGAAAGTAGTTAGAACTTTACATAACAAATGTGGTGCTTTATTATTATTATTATTAATGTACTTTGGTGTTCATTATTAAAACTACTGCAATACTATATCATAAAAATCTGGGATGGATGTTCCAGCCATCATAAGGTCCAAAAGAGAAAGTGTTATTTTCCTGTTAGTGACATGTAGTCCCTTTGTTCTAGTAGGAAAAAAAAGGTGCCTAGAGGTAGTATATAGAGTAAATATTGTTCCATTAGCCTATTTCCTGCAGCTTCCAATTTATCTAAGGAAATGTCTATAACAATTTTGTTAAACAGTCTTTGTTCTAGTCAGTAGCAGGAGAAGTCCACATTGTTGGGCTGATTTTGCTTACATCAACAAGAGAAATGTCACGTGATACTCAGGCCGCGCTTTCTCTTCCATCAACCACCTTCAAGGAATGTCAATAAACTCACTTTGGTATGGCATTGTGTATGCTCCTTATTGCAAGTGGAAGTCTAGGGCAACACATGACAATTTGTATCATGCCTTGTGCTCTCGCTGGATGTAAGCATTAAAACAACACAGAGGCTACCAGCTGCTGTGATTAAAAACTCCCTAGAAAAAATTATCTATCATAAAAAGCATAGTATGTGCTCATGAATTCGTGAATGAAGGGGACGGATTTTGTAAAGTTCCTAGTATATGCCTAGTAGAACTACACACAGACTAAATTTTGTTAGTATCCTTTATGTGGATAAACCAGGAGGACACTGGTTTATACAGAATTCCTACCTATAGAGATGATTCTGCAAAGGCTTCAGGCCACAGAGTGTGACCCTAGGACAAGGGTTACCAAGAGGCAAACATGTTGTGTCCTATGGCACATACCTCAAACTCCCAAGATTGAAATGGCATTGTCTCCTTCGAAGCCTCTAAAAGGCAAACCATGTGGCTTTCACTGAGTGATTAGAAACTGATTTGTTGTTTGAGGAGAAAATATTTTATTATTAGAAAAAATTGTGGGTAAGACTGAGAGAAGGAAAAACCTGAGGGACTGACCGATCTGGAGGCAATGAAGCATCTTGACATTGCATTTTTATACATGTGCTGGGTTTACTTAGCTTAATGTAACTGAAAATAATTTTTCTCTTAAGGCATAAGCGTAAACTTAGTCTAGATCATAATTTATAGTGAGGTATAGATGATATTATTTTTGTTTTCACCTTATCATTATTCTGAAATCAAGATTAGACTTCAGATCTGATTTCTATGGCTGTACTATTCCAACACATTGTGCTGACGACTCACTGATTAAACGCTGTAAGGAAAAAAGTGACACACACAGCTTATATTCAAGACGTGGTTTAGATATGTTTACAGAGGATGGTTCTCCAAAAGAAAAAGAGAAGGGAGTTAACAGAAGATCAGTGCTGCAGCATCACATTTGTAGTTGGGAATAGACTTAGATACATGGTCTGACAAATCTGTCTTGGAGATGGGGAACCTGAGACGAGAGTTGACGTGCTCAAGGAGTTTTGTCTTGGGGGCTAATGGTATGCTCTGTCACAAAATATCCCTTGGGGTCCTGGGCTCCTGGAACTAACATAACCATTAGAAAATTTGCCAGGAGCGTGGGGTATGCAGAAGAGATGGAAGCTGAGAGTGTGCCACTGGCTGCAGGAATCCACAACCAGTGCCTAGCCACCAAAGAAGGATGTGGGCTGCTGGTTCCCACAGCCCCTGTGTACAAGTTTGCTCAGCTGCCATAACAAGGACCACAGATTGAGTGGCTTAAACAAGACTAGCAGTTTGAGAACAAGGTGTTGGGAGTTGGTTCCTTCTGAGGGCTGTGAGAAAGCATCTGTCCCATCCCTCTCTTCCTAGCTCCAGTGGTTGGCTTGTAGTCTTTGGCGTTCTGTGGCTTATTAGTCTCTGCCTTTATTTTCATATGATGTTTGTTCTCCATGTGTGTGTTTGTGTATGTCCAGATTTCCTTTTTCTTACAAGGATACCAGTCCTGTAGGATTAGGGCAGACCCTAATGACCTCATTTTAACTTGATTAACTCTGTAAAGACCCTAATTCCAAATATACATTCTGAGGTGTTGGGTGGAGTTGGGACTCCAATATATCATCTTTGCAGGATGCAACAGAATTCATAACATCCTTCTTCCTGACATCCTAAGAGTTTCCAGCAGTAATAGTAATAATAATAAATTCTGACTTGCTTTACATGTATCACACTAGGAAATCGCTACTTTTCCCCCACTTTAAGCTGAAACACACACACACACACACACACACACACACACACACACACACGTTAATTAACTTGCCCAAAATCACATAGTCAGTCAGATAGCCCAGACTGAGTATAAAGAGCCTGCTCCAGTGCCCAAGCACTCAACCACTGCCACACACTACCTTCATTCAGTTAACCATTTATTGAACACTTGTCACATGCTGGATCCTGTTTCAGGCACAGAAGCCAGTGGACTCAGGGAGTTCATAGTCTAGCAATGAAATGATGCATTCTCCTCCTCCAGTTGAAATTTGGTCCCTGATTTTAATATGAGTAGTCTCCCACCTCCACGCCCATCCTGGCTTCTGAGTACAATATGGTAAAAAATAAGCAAAGTGCTACAGGAAAAGAGATCAGGCAATTGGCTCTGCTGGAGAGGAAGACTAGACTGGAAGAACTCATTTGGAGGATGAGGACCTAAGTGTGTATAAAATTGGAAAAAACAATTTGGATTTATCATATCAGGAGGAGGAAAACATTGTTTTTCCTGAAAGAGTAAACAGAGAAATGACCAGAAGTGACTAAATCAGTCTTAGAAATGTCCTATCTTCAGAAACTGAGAGCACAGCTACAACGGGGTTTTTTTTCTAGATGTTTGAAACCTCTGATTGAGTTAGAGTTTATGACTCTAGTTTCAGTTACTTGGAAGGCTGGGGTGGGAGGATCGCCTGAGTCTTGCAGGTTGAGGTTGCAGTGGCTGTGAGCGTGTCACTGCACTCCAGCCTGGGCAACAGAGTGAGACTCCAACTCAAATAAAAAAAAGGTCCTTAATTCTTTAACCCTCCCTGAAACCAAACTCTACCCTATAACTTTGCAGTCACCTCCATCTGTGGGTGGGCACCTCCATCTGTGGGTGGGTGCCCAAGAACTCGAATTCCTTTCCATTTTACTCAAATAATATATGCTATAAAGTTTCTTTTTTTAACAGTTATTCAATCTCTATTACTTTTTTAACAGTTATACAATCTCTATTACTTTTTAAATGTACTGAAAATTGGATCATAACTTTTAGATTGTCTAGACTTTTATATTCATCCATAAAAAGAGCTTCCTCTCGTCTTTAAACCTTATTTTTTTCAGTAGGAAAAATTAAATGATGATGGGCAGTAGCTCTTTTTCAAGATTGTGGGAGATCATATAAAAGGTCTTCAATTCTGCCAGGCGTGGTGGCTCACACCTCTAATCCCAGCACTTTGAGAGGCCGAGGTGAGAGGATTACCTGAGCCCATGGGTTCGAGACCAGCCTGGGCAACTTGGTAAGACCTCATCTCTACAATAAATCCAAAAATTAGCCGGGTGTGGTGGCACACGCCTATAGTTCCAGCTACTTGGAAGGTTGAGGTGGGAGGATTGCCTGAGTCCAGCAGGTCGAGGTTGCGGTGGCTGTGAGTGTGCCACTGCACTCCAGCCTGGGCGACAGAGTGAGACTCCAACTCAAAAAAAAAAAAAAGTTCTCAATTCTTTAGCCCTCCCTGAAACCACACTCTTTACCCTGTAATTTTGCAGTCACCTCCATCTGTGGGTGGGCAAGCAAGGGCATGTAAAGTACTTGCACAATTGAGCTTGATCTCTCTCTCTCCTGTTGCTCTACCATCACCATGAGAACATGCCTGGGATAAGAGGAGGTTGAGAGATGTGGAGAGCAAAGCTGAGGCCAGGCTAGATTAACAGCCAGTTGTCAGTCTGAGCAAACCCAGCCAAGATCGTTACAGTCACCCAACCAACCTCCAGCTGACCCCAGAGACATCAATACTAAAAGTGAATAGCTATATACCGGTAAAATTTTGTGATTGTCATACATCATTGTGGCAATAGATAACGAGTCAAAAACCATTAGGCATTCTTTCCTTTCTAGGATAACTTCTGGAAAAAAACATTGAAAGTTTAGTTTAACCTTATGAGTGCATTTACCATGCATGGTAGCCACTGTTCAGTTTAAATTAATGTTGATAGTGGAGAGAGAAGAGAAATTGGCATATTGGCCTAACTTTCTAGAATCTAATTTGGTGATAAATATCAAGAGTTTAAAAATGCCAATGGCAGCAAGAGTGGTGTTCACATCTATACTCCCAGCATTTTGGGAGGCTGAGATGGGAGGATTGCTTGAGCCCAGGAGTTCAAGACCAGCCTGTTACCATAGCAAGACCTCATTTCTACAAAAAATAAAAATAAAAAACTTAGCCAAGCATGGTGGCTTGCGCCTGTAGTCCCAACTACTTGGGAGACTGAGATGGAAGGGTCATCTGAGTCCAGAAGGTTGAGGGTGTGGTGAGCCATGATCATGCCACCACACTCCAACCTGGGCGACAGAGTGAGACTCTAACTCAGGAAAAAAAAAAATCAACAACCAGGTTATAGTTCAAAATTGTATCTTGCTAGTGGTTCCTGAGGAGACATCTTTCACTCAGACACTGTACTAAGCCATTCTTAGCTGCTGCCCCTACTCCCGACCTCCACATCAATAACTCACGATGTTCATCCAGGATTACAACTCCTATGTAGACAGCAGGAACCAAAGAAGAATTATATTGTGTAACACATACCAAAAGATGAAGTCCCCATATATAAACTCTGTAGAGGAGGGTAGGTGAAAGAAGAACCCTAGTGGCAAAGCATTTATCCATTCTATTTATTCAATAAATATTTATTAAGCAGCTAGTCTGTGCTAGGCATTGTTCTAAGCACTGGGGTCGCATCAGTTAAAACAAACACAAGAACAAATAAGTAAATAATATAGTATGTTGAAAGGTGATAAGTGCTGTGGAAAAATAAAGCAGAGAAAGGAGATAAAGGTTATTGAAATAAAAAAGGATTGCAAATATAAAAAGAATTTTTAGGGAAGGTATCAACAAAAGATGATATTTGGGCAAAATCTTAAAGGAGATGAGAGAGTGAGCCTTGAGACTTTCTTGGGGGAGGAGTGGTCCAGACAAAGCCAACAGTAAGTGCAAGAGCTTCACTTAGATGGATGCTTATCAGGCTTTACAAATTGTAGAGTGCTTGTTCACATGCTGTCCACGTCTAGTCTGGGTGGATACACCAGCATCAATAAACAGCGGGGAGACAAAGAAAACACACACACACACACACACACACACACACACACACACACAGTTCCTTAACAAAAGCTAGATCTAATTTACTCAGAAGCACAAATAATTTTAAAACCTATGAAAACGATCACCAAACAAGAAAGAGAGTCAGCACTCTGAAGATTCAAATGAAGAGTTTATCCCTGAAAATGATTGAATACCGGCAACCATTGAAATTCTTCAAAACTTACTAATTGGCATACCAAATAAGTAGTAAAAATAAGAAATAAAAGCAAAACACATAAAAAGAAAACTGAGCTGATTGAAAAATAAACCAAAACAAAAAACCAAGCAAACAATAGCAGAGTTCTAATCAAAATGGAGAACTGAGCAGACTTGAGAACCACCACCACCACCCTCTTGCTTGAAATGTATTAAAAGGATGGATAAAGGATTATTGTTTTTAATATAATACATAGTGAAGCTAAAAAAAAAAAAGCTAGAAATAAAAAGGAAGCTACAGCAACAGTGCTTAGTGAGAGTTGGTTAAATACTCTAAGGAAATGGGTTTTAATTCCTGTGTTGGCACTTGAGCCCTCAGTCTTCTTATACAGCAAGATACTAGAAATGAACTCTTGGCCTTGAACCTGAAACTGGGAAAGTGCTGACCTTTCACAAGTGGATTATAAAAATCTGCACAGAGTCATAGCAGTCTCTCTTGGAGGAAACAGTGTGAACAACAGATCCTAAATCCTGACTCATGTCTCATGACAGTGCAGAACACAAACTTAAATTATCCAAATATTTCAGAGCCCCCAAGCTCCTTTAAGAAATTAAACAAAAAATTTATCTCCCAACCCACAGATTCTGTAGAGTCAGGGCAGAGGCCATTCAGAAATCACCTCATAGAGATTCTTTCCCAGCCCAGGCTGCACTTAGAAGCTTTCCAAAGAAAATTACAGTTAAATAGGAGCTCATCATCAACAAATTATTAAATACATGAGGAACTCCATTGCTAGGAAAGAGAACCCACAGATAAAATAAGCAGGAGGAAATTAAAGTAGTACTGCCATGTGAAGAATCATAATATTAGTCCTTTGAAATGTTCAAATAGACAAAGAGGAAATAGATTATATAAATCTGGGACAGCATATTATAATAAAAAGGGACATTTGGGGGGAAAAAGTACTGCTTTTTTACTTTTTTGGGGGGGTTAGAACAAGCTACTTGAAACCTGTATTTAACAAATGAAAATATGTAACAGCTTACAGAACTCAAAAATCTAGCTTCTAAAATAAGTAAATATGTATTTTTCATATACATGTATTTACGAAATGTAGTTTTCTTATAACTGTATGAGAAATTTAAAAATATTACTCGTGTGTGTGTGTGTGTGTGTGTGTGTGTGTGTGTGTGTGTGTGTCAGAGTCTCACTCTGTTGCCCAGGCTGGCGTGGCCAGCCGCAGCCTACACCTGCTGGGTTCAGGTGATTCTTCTGCTTCAACCTTCCAAGTAGCTGGAACTACAGGCATGTACTACCATGCCTGGTTAATTTTTTTATTTACTGTAGAGACGAGGTCTCACCAAGTTGCCCAGGCTGGTCTCGAACCCCTGGGCTCAGGCAATCCTCTCGCCTCCACCTCTCAAAGTGCTGGGATTACAGACATGAGCCACCGTGCCTGGCCCACTTGACTTTTTTAGATTAAATTTCCATCAATTGGGCTAAAAAAGTTGAACTTCTACCCTAAAAAAATTTTTCATAAAGTGGATATGTAGAGCCTTAATAAATATGTTACTTGAATTTGTTTTTGTTATAGGAATTATAATTTGTTTCATTGGCACAGCAACATGTATATATATGTATATGTATACAATATAATAATAATTAACAAACCAAATCATATGTATGTATATATACAGATGCATACAATATACATGCATTACATAATACAAATCAATATAACTTTGTTGGCTAATAATTGTTATTAATTTTTGTCAATTTTATGAGTAACAAATTTTTTTGAATTTGTAATTCAGTAAGATCTATATATTTTGAGTCTATGTATTAGGTGCATACAAGTTACTGAGGGTTAGGTCTTCTCGGTGGCTTGTGTTTTTTACAAAAATATGTAATAGCCTTCTTAATTTCTAGCAATGTTCATCTAAAATTCTATTTCCTTGATTATTAAGAATTATTAAATGTACACATCCCACCTATTGTGTAGATAGCCATAAAATCTTGTACACAACAAACAGAGAATATGCACTCTTCCCAAGCACAAAGAACATTTGCACACACACAAATGACTACCTTCAGGACATAAACAATGTCTTAATAAATGTCAAGGATTTAATATGCCATTCTCTGACCACCATACAATAAACTAGAAGACAATCGTTTTAAAAATTCTTTATCACAGAATAATAACAAAACACTAGGTATCCATAATTCATGGATATAGTTAAGCACCTCAGACTTATGTATTCAACTGGTTTGTCTATATAATGGATATATAAAACTTCTACCAAGTAGGGTTTTGATCAGGAAAGTAAAGCCATGCTGAGTGTTACAGAATGAGGATTTATTATAGGGATAAAGCTTACACAGTTGTGGAAGCTGATGAATAAACGTGAAATCTTTGGCATCTGATGGTTGGCCTGAATCAGGGATAGATGCCAGACAGAAAGCAAGAGAGAACTAGGACAAACGAATCTCACAAGAATAAACTAAAACCCATGAGAACAAACTAGAAGCCAATCTGTTTCTCACTGTCTCCAGCTTCAAAAGTGTGAGTGCCTGTCCAAAAATGTTGGCTCTTATCATGGAGTCGAACACATACCTGACCCAGTACTGAGAGAAACCACACAAAGAGATTCTTCTCTCAAACTCCTAATCTAATTCACCACCAATTTTTGTTGCCCCTACCTTGGAAGAATTTCCATTGTTTTACCAATTCCACTGCCACTTCCCTAATCTAAGTCACATTTTTTTAACCTATATTATTGTCATAGTCTCTTATCTGGCCTTTATACATCCTATTTTGTCACCCTCAGTCTGTCTGTAACCAGATTAATCCTTCTTATAACATGTGTTAAATGGTAATTCTCTGGCTCAAACTCTTCAATGAGTTTTCAAAAACTCATAAAGTCCCTTTATAATTTGCCCCTAGATACCTTTCTTTATCTCTGACCTTTTTCTCCCAGCCACACACCCCAACCACATTTTTACCTGAGAGCCCTTGGGTCACGATTTCCTCTGCTTGAATAGCTTTTCTCCTATATGTCTACCTGGCACTCTTCCTCACTTCATTTAGGACTCTCCTAAATGTTACCTCTCAGAGAGACTTTTCCCTCCCAATATATCTAAAGTACTCACTCCAGTCCCTCCCTGTCTCCTTTTCTTCACGTTTTTTTCATCCTACTCATGTCTACCTGACATTGTATTATATATCTGTTTGTTGTGTGTCTCATCTATGAAAATGCAAACTCCAAGAAAGCAAGGATATTGTTTCATTTACCACTATAACACCACAGTCTAGAACTGTTCCTGACTTGAAGTAGATACTCACTGGATATTTCTTGCATAAATAGTTGAATTAGTTTTAAACAGAGCATTTTAAAGAATGAGAACCTAATCAACTCATTTTATGAAGCCAGTGTGACTATAATATCAAAACTGAAGGAGGTAGGCATAAGAAAAGAAAACTAGAGGTCAAACTAAGTTTTTAAATGATGTCAAATTAACATGACTCAATGCAATCCCTACTAAAATCCTAGTAGGATTTTTGTAGAAATGGACAAGCTAATTCTAAAATGTATATGGAAATTCACAAAGATATAGAGAATGATATAATGGACATTGAAGACTCAGGATGGGGAGGAATGGGTGGAGAGGTGAAAAATCGCTTATCAGGTACAATGTGCATAGGTGAGAGTGGTGGGTACACTTAAAACTCAGAATACTTTGCCACTATACAATACAACTGTATAACCAGAAACTGTTTTTGCCCCCTAAAGCTATTGAAATAAAGAAAAAAAACAGAAAAACAAAACTAAAAAAGGGAAGAAACTCAAAGGACCTAGAAAAGTCATACAAATCTTGAAAAAGAACAACAAAGTTGGAAGATTGAAATGTACTTCACTTCAAGAATTACCCTGAAGCTACAGTGATCAAGACAGTGAAAAGATAAACAGTAGAACGGCGTAGAGCAGCACTTTCCAATGGAATTTTCTGAGATGAGATGAGATGACAAAAACATTGTATATCTACACTGTCCAATATGTTCAATAGTCACAGATTGGGCATTTGAAAATTCCTAGTGTGACCGAGGAACTTAATTTTTAACTTTTTTATTTTGTTCTATTTTTTTGTAAATATGTCTTATTTTAAAGATGTGGGGTACAATTCAGGATTAGGCATACAAGTGGCCATCATACAGGTAAAGCTTGGGCCTCCCTTTGGTCTCCATTTTGCCTGTTTTGAGATCAGGTACCCTTATTGATGCTGTGTTTCTCCCCTACCCCCACCCCAGCAGTATCCACTCACTGGCAATCCCTTTCTTATAGTATTATGGTAAATGTTCAGGGTCCAATTATGAGTGAGAACATGTGGTAGTCTGTTCTTTGTTTCTGTGATAGATCACTGAGTATTGTTGACTCAAATCCATCCAATTTTCAACTTAATTTTAATGGACTTAAATCCAATTTAAATAACCACATGTAGCTAGTGGCTACCATACTGGACGATGCAGATATAGACAATCCAGAAGTAAACCTACAAATACATAGACCTACAAATACATAGATTTACAGCAGAGGTGCCAAAACATTTCCCTGTGAAAAGGAAAACCTCTTCCTCAAATGGTACTGAAAAACTGGATTTAACCCAAAAAAAAACAAACCTTAACAGCTATCTTACACCATACACAAAAATTAATTTGAAATGAATCATAGACATAAGCTTAAAATTTATAGAGAATAACAGGAGACTGTCTTCATGACCATGAGATAGACCAAGATTCCTTCAAAAGCACTACCATATAGTGGAGAACTGTCAGGGGAGGGGGAGTGGGACTGGCAGTTGAGGGAAACTGCTAGGGGAGGGAGGGGTATCCCTCATCAACAAGGGTACCTGCATGATCAACGTTTGTATACCTAACCCTGAATTGTACCCCACATCTTTATAATAAATAAATAAATTTTTTAAAAAAGAAAGCACTACCATAAAAGAACACTTTGATAAATCAAACTTTATTAAAATTAATGATACTATCAAGAAAAATAAATACACAAGCCACAGACAGAGAATATGTATAACACATTTTTCTGCCAAGATATTTGCATATGGAATATGTAAATAACTCAGAAAAACCTCCAATTTAAAATAAGCAAAAGTCCTGAACACATGCCTCGTACATAAGATATACAAATAGCTAATGAGTGCATGAGAAAGTACTCAACAGGAAAAAACAAATTAAAACAACAATACAGGGCCATTGTACACTCACTAGAATAGCTAAAATTTAAAAGTCAGAGAATACTAAATATTGGCAAGGATCTGTAGCAACTGGAAGTCTCATATGTTGCTGGTAGGTGTGTAAAATGTTATAATTATTTTCAAAACCCTTTTGCAGTGGCTTAAGAATATAATTATACATCTACTCCATGACCTAGCAATTTCACTTCTAGGTATTTCCCAAGAGAAATGAAAACATGTCCACACAAAGCTTTGTACAAGAATATTTGCTTTATTCATTACAGCTGAAAACTGGAAACAGTCCAGGTATCCATCAACAGGAGAATGGATAAGCACAGTGTGGTATATTCATATGAGAGAATACCACTCAGCAATAAGAAGGAACTTCTGATGTACACAACCACAAGGACAAACCTCAAAAACATTATGCTGAGTAGAAGAAACCAGATACAAAAGAGTACATTAATTATTACTTTCATATGAAGTTCTAGAATAGGCAAAACTGATCTAGGATGACAGAAACCAGAACAGGGATTGATTTAGGGGGTGGAGGGACTTGACTGAAAAGGAACACTAGGACTTTCTGAGGTGATGAAATGTTCTTTCCTAGTAGAGTGTGGCTTCCAGGGGTATAAGTGTTAGCCTTAGCAATGCCATAAGCATTTTCAAAACTGATTGGGACCAGTGAATTTAAATTATACCTCAAGTTTTCAAAATTTCTGTTTTATAGAAATTGTTAAGCCATGGGGGAAAATAAACTAAAAAATATTAATCAAAATTAAGCAATTCAAGCAATAGATAAAAGAATACAACATCATGACAGAGTAGATTTTATCCAGGAATGCAAAGATGTTCACTACTTGTTTAGATGACAGGCAAAAAATAATTATATCAACTTAATACACACTGGGAAAAACATTTTATAATATTCAATATCCATTCATGATTAATTCTAAAAATGTAGCAACCTAAGAATAAAAAAATATTTCCTAAACTTAGTAAGTTTTATCTCTCAAAAACCTATACAATGGAAGTTAGAAAATATTTTTAATTAAGTGATAATGCAAATATAACATGTGAAAATTTGTGGCATGTAGTGAAAGGCAGTAATAGAAATATATACCCTTAAATGCATAAATTTAAAAAGAAAAAGGAAATTAGCCGGGCGTGGCAGTGCATGCCTGTAGTTCCAGCTACTTGGAAGACTGAGGCAGAAGGATCACCCAAGCCCAGCAGGTCGAGGCTGCAGTGGACGTGCGTGTGCCACTGCACTCCAGCCTGGGCGACAGAGTGGGACTCCAACTCAAAAAAAAAAAGAAAGAAAAAAGACTAAAAATTAATGATCTAAGGATTCTTCTCAAAAAGTAAAAACAACAACAACAACAAAAACGAAAACCAGCAAGTTAAAGAAGGATACTATAAAGATAAAACCAGAAATTAAATAGAAAATAAGCATCCCAAACCGAAAGTTAGATTTTGACGAGACTAGTAAATGTATAAGCCTCTGGCAAAAGTAATTAAGAAAAAAAAAAGGCAAAAGAAAGAAAAAAGATAATAAAGAAACTACTATGAGAGGTTTTATACCAATAAATTTGATAATTTAGATAAAATAAAGTCCTAGAATAACACAATTTCTAAAATCAAAACAATAAAAAATAGAAAATCTGATTTGTCCAATATTTATGAAACAATTTAATTTTTTATTTTATTTTATTTTATTTTATTATTTTTTTTTTTGAGTTGGAGTCTCACTCCGTCACCCAGACGGGAGTGCAGTGGCCGCTCCCGGCCACCGCAGCCTCGACCTGCTGGGCTCCGGCGATCCTTCCGCCTCAGCCTCCTGAGAAGCTGGAATTACAGGCACAGGTTACCATGCCCGGCTGATTTTTTTATTTATTGTAGAGATGAGGTCTCACCAAGTTGCCCAGGCGGGTCTCGAGCCCGTGGGCTTAGGCAATCCACTCACCTCAGCCTCCCAAAGGCGCGGGATTACAGGCTGAGCCACCGAGCCCGGCTCAATTTAATT
>CAUYQG010141895.1:0-10925 GCA_963574415.1 Tarsius wallacei
CAAGGGCACCTGCATAACAAATATTTGTATACCTAACCCTGAATTTTACCCCACATCTTCAAAATTAAAATTTTTTTTAAAAGTTACACAATAAAAGATGTCTTCCACAATAAAAATAATGAATGCTATCCATACAAAAAAGCAATGTGGATACATTTAACAGTACTCAACTGTATGCTTAAGAATGGTTAAGATGATAAGTTTTATGTTATATGTATTTTACTGTAATTTTTTAAAGTACTATTAAAACTACCATTTTCAATCAAAAAAGAGAAAAATTGGACTAATCTAGAAAAAAAGAAACAGAGTAAGTCAGTGGATTGTGTTTCTTTTGTATTTGTACCCTCACATAAACATCCATTGGAACAAACATTCACATGCAGAATTGCCTTCAGGAGTACTAAGGGAAGCTGAACAAAGAGGTGAGTCTCTGAAGTTCCTTTAGACTGCAAAGAGCAGCAGGGCAGGATTGTAAAAAGATAAGTTCTCTGTGAGTGTGAGACCACTACTCCCCACGAGTCATTACACTACCACATGTGGATGTCTCCCTAGAATCATACATTTACTCTGGACTGAGTCAGCAGGAGGCAGACATCCAGCTTCCCCAGCAGCCTGGGTCCCTGCATGGGGGATGCATTCTTTTATCAGCTCGTGGGGAGCACCACCAGTATCAACGGTGCTGGACCACCTGAGGTCAACTGGGACAAAGAGAAGGAGCAGCCAGCACACACAAGTCCGCTGTGGCCCTCCATCCTTCTGGAGAAGACACCACACCAAACAGGGAAGCTACAACTAGTTGCCGTGCTGAGGGAAATATGTTCCACATCTCCTCCAGGTGGGTGAAACTGACCAGCTCTCCTACAAAGCCTGGATACCCCCCATGCATCTCTCACAATTCCATCCATCCAGTTCAGACGCTGCATCAAAGGTGGAGACTCATTTAATCTAGGCCTAAGGCACATGCTAGTGCTGAAATGAAACAGAACCCCAAGTTCATTCAGAATGTGTTGGCCAACTCACTATAAAAGAATGATCTCAACTGCCAAAACTGGAATCAACATCTAATTTGTCACGGTGTGGGCAAACTCACACCTGCACAAAACATAAAAGTAACAACATACTCCCATAATATGCACAACTATGCTACTGACACAGAGATCCACTAATATTCCCCCTGCTAATGGTCCATATTGCCACAACCCATAGAGAAGGGCATGGCAAGGATCCAAGTGCTCCTGTTCATTCCTGAGAGCTAATAAAAGGTGCACTTCCAGTGAGTAGCTTCAAAGGATCCTTCATTTCTCTGTAAACTAGGTCTAAAATCTCACAGGTATATTCCTGAGCACATTCCTGAGAGTCCCCTTATCTCCTATGCACTCCCAGTTAGTAGCTTCAGGGGATCCTTGACTTCCCTGCAGACTATGCCCAATAAACTGAAAGATGTAAATCCCCATTTACTGTCTTTTCTTAGTAATCAAAGGTTTGAATAGTATAGTATCAATGTAATCATAACTTTTGTGATTTGTATAACCATGGACCAATATAATCATAAGTTTTGTGATTTGCATAACTTTTGACTAATGCATGATGTGGCCTTGTAAACTTCCTTTATTTTATGGTAAGCCTGATTAACACTTCTGCTAGGCCTTACTGATAAAAGTTGTGAAATACCTCTAGTACCTGGCACTAGGAAGTCTGGCCATAAAATGCCACTATCAGTAAAATGAGACTATAACTTAAGTTCTATACAATGCTCTGCTGGTCACATGTCTAATCTATTGATACCAACAATTCTGGACTTATAAAATTGGACTGTAAGGCCTAAAGAGTGAGCAGAACCATTTTAAAAGGCCAAAAGCCCACACTGCTCCCTGGATTCAAATTCAGAAATAAACTTCTTTCTAAAAGTTTCCTGTCCCTTTGATTTATTGGTATCAAGGGAGAGCAGATGAACCTTACTCAGACCTTAACAATACCTCCATTAAAAACACAGAAGGGGCCAGGCATGGTGGCTCAGCCTGTAATCCCAGTGCTTTGGGAGGCCGAGGCAAGAGGATTGCCTGAGACCGTGGGTTCAAGACCAGCCCGGGCAACTTGGCAAGACCTCATCTCTACAATAAGTCAAAAATTAACCAGGCACAGTAGTGCACACCTGTAGTTCTGGCTGCTTGGAAGGCTGAGGCAGAAGGATTGCCAGAGCCCGGCAAGTCGACATTGGGATGGCGGTGAGCATGCCACTGCACTCCAGCCTGGGAGATGGAGTGAGACTCCAACTCAAAAATAAATAAATAAATACACAGAAGGTAAAAAAACAACCCAGAAAAAACAGCCTCGCTCAATAGGCAAACAGGGTGTCAGGGATTGATTATATTGATACTATACTATTCAAACCTATGATTACTAAGAAAAGACAGTAAATGGGGATTTACATCTTTCAGTTTATTGGGCATAGTCTGCAGGGAAGTCAAGGATCCCCTGAAGCTAATAATCCTGCCAACAACGAGCTGCCTTAAGAAAACTCAGCAAACTTCAAGACACAGAAAATAAATTGAGAAATTGTTCACAGACACTCAACAGAGAAATTAAAAGGGAAAATAGACAGACAGAAATCCTAGAGCTCAAAATACAATCAGTGAAATGAAAAATACAAGAGAAGGTAGGACCACCATGGAGCAGCAGATTTACACTGGCCTCACTTAGCGAGACTGAGTGACAAGTAACAAGTATTGGGTGCAGGTTCAACCAAGCAGAGGAAAGTAGTGATTCTGCCTTGCTTAGGTGGAGGTACTAAGAGTAATTTTGAGCAGGTTGATCATCGTGAATCCAGCAAAGATCTCTCTGAGTACACAGTCCAGAAAGACATGGCAGGCACAGAATTCCAGGTGCCCCATCCCCCACCATGCACCAGCAGCCCAGCAACAGGCACCACACAGAATAGGAAAATCTGTTTGGAGAGAGACAGGGGTGAGTACTGATTGGTCACCACCCCCCAAACAGTGTGCCAAATGTCAGTTTCACGTGGGAGGAAACTGGTCGGAAAACAGTGGTGGGTGCCAGAGCCCAGGTGGAACAGGGAGCAGACCTGCATGGAAAGGGCCATCTGTAGGGTGAATCTGACTGACGTGGCCAGTGGGCACCTGTTGGAGTAGCAGACCTGTGCTTCTCTTGCAGAGCAGAGGAAAGAATGGGGACCCAGCCCCTGATCAAAGAAGGCACCCTGAACACATTTGCAGGGGTAAAATGCCCTGCAACCAGTGTGGTCTCCTTGATCACACAGAGAACAAAAAAACAAATGCAAGCATGGAATCCAGGTGCCACATCCCCCTCTGCAAGGAACCCGCATATAGGAGCTGAGATCACATTGGCAGAAGGAGAGGGTCGAGTGATTTTGCTCGGAATTGATTCACCCCTCCCCTCCTTGCTGCAGGATATCAATCACATGCAGTAGGGGGTAGAAAATCTAAATGGACAAGTTTAGTAGTGGAGAAAACCTGCAGTAACAGAACCTGCCATTAGGTGGAGTCCCTCCCTCTCTCACTGAGATAAATGATGAAAGACCAAAGAAAATCCAACTCTCAGAATGTTAAAGAGACAGCGCATGAAAATTTTGCCACCAGAGCACAAACAATGGTAACCCCCAGAGCAACCTCTCTGAGCTGACAGCCATAAAAATCAGAGAATGGATGGCACAGGTCCACAGGAACCAAGAGAAACATGAAACAAAACTCAAAGAAATAGTACAGGAAGTAAAAGCAGATTTGGTGAACTTCAAAAAACCCTACTCTGAAATATAGAGCTCCGTTCTCAAAATTAATAACAAAATAACAAGTACTGGGTGCAGGCTTAACCAAGGAGAGGAAAGAATCATAGACCTCAAAGACCAAAATATGGAATTAACATAGTCTATTAAAAATATAGGATTAAACCTTTCAAAGAAGGAAGAAAGCTTCCAAGAGCTTTCTGACTTGCTCAAAACGTCAAACCTATGACTGTCTGGTATCCCCAAAGCAGAAGGAGAAAATGAAAACACTAATACTCCATGAGGTCATTCAAGAGAACTCCCCCCATCTTGCTAGAGATATGAACATCCAAGTGCAAGAGATTCAGAGAACTCTGCAAGACATTACATGAGAAGAGCATCACCAAGACATATAGTAATTTGCCTTCAAAAAGGCACCTACAAAAGAATAAATCCTAAAGGCAGCAAGACGAAAAAGCCAGACTACCTACCAGGGAAAACCCTGAATTGCACCAGACTTATCTGAAGAAACAGAAGATTTTAGAGTCTAATTTTTAATGTCCTTAAATAATAGCAATTCCAACCAGGAAGTTCCTACCCAGCTAAGCTAAGCTTCATCAGTGACAAAGAAGTAAAATCCTTCCCAGTCATCCAATCCCTATAATAATATGCCTCCTTCAGGCCAGCCCTTCAGGAGATACTTAAGAAGGTGTTGAGGAAAAAAAATGCACACCATAAAAGTACAGGCAAACACAGAGCTCACAGATTATACAGAGCACCCACAGAAATGAAAACACACAAATATGCAAGTGCAAAGGACAAAAGGAAACAAAGCAGCCCCTATAGGAGTCCTATGACAGGGATAAACTTTCACAGAGCAATAATCAACTTGAACATGAATGGACTAAATGCACCACTGAAAAGACATAGAGTGGGAAACTGCATTTTAAAAAAATAATAATAAATAATCCAACAATGTGCAGCCTCCAAGAAAAAGACACATACAAACTCAAGATTGGAAGCTGGAAAATGATCTTTCAGGCAAATGGAAAACAGAAGAAAGCAGGTGTGGCTATTCTAATGTTCAACAAAGGATCTTCAAACCATCAAAAATTTAAAAGGACGCTAACATAATGATCAAAGGCTCAATCCGCCAGCAAGAAATATCCATCCTAAACATACATACACCCAACACAGAAGAACCAGATTTTATAAAACAACTAGTAAGCAAACTAAAAAAGGACATTGACTTTCACACAATCAGAGTAGGAGACCTAAACACACTACTAATAGATTTAGATAGACCATTGAGGCAAAAAATCAACAAGGAGATCCAGAACCTCAAGCAACGCTCGATCAAAAGAATTATTTTCTTTTATTTTATTTTTTATTTTATTTTGAGTTTAATCCTTACTCTGTTGCCCAGGCTGGAGTGCAGTGGCACATTCATGGCCACTGCAGCCTCAATCTGCTGGGTTCAGATGATCCTTCCACCTCAGCCTTCCAAGTAGCTGGAAATAAAGGCATGTGACACCACGTCCAGCTAATTTTTTGATTTACTGTAGAGATGAGGTCTCAAAAAGTTGCCCAGGCTGGTCTCAAACCCATGAGCTCAGGCAATCCCTCACCTCGGCCTCCCAACATGCTGGGATTATAGGCATGAGCCACCATATCCAGCCTCAAATGAACTTAATAGATAACTACAGAACACTTCACTCAACAGTTACAGAGTACACTTTCTATTCATTAGCACATGGAACATACTCTGAGATTGAACACATTCTAGGGCATAAATCAAGCACGAGCAAATTTCAAAAGACTGAAATAATATGACGCATCTACTCAGATAACAGTAGGATAAAAAAAAAATATTGCCACCAACAGGATTCCTCTAAAACACACAAAGACACGGACTCTAAACAAGATGCCATTGAATGACTTCTGGGTCAACATGGAAATCAAGACAGAAATAAATAGATTCCTGGAAACAAACAAAAACAAAGACTCATCTCACCAGAATCTCCAAGATGCCATGAAAACAGTGTTGAGAGGGAAATTTACAACATTGCAGGCACAAGTCAAGAAAATAGAAAGAAAGAACACAAGCAGACAGCCTAATGCTACACTTAAAGAAGCTGCAAAGGCAAGATCACCTAAACACTAACCTCAGCAGAAGAATCCAGATCACCAAGAATAGTCAGAGTTGCCGGGCATAGAAGACAAAAATACATTAGAGAGAATCAACAAGACCAAAAGCGGTTTCTTTGAAATGATAAATAAAATTGACAGCCCTCTGTCCACAATGGCTTTAAAAAGGAGAAAGCCCAGATAAACACAATTAGAAATGCAAAGGGTGAAGTCACAACTGACCCTGAAGAAATTCAAACGATTATCGGAGGTTATTATAAAAACCTGTAGGCAAATAAACCAGAAAATCTACAGGAAATGGAGCGCGTTCTGACATTACACAAGCTCCCAAGGTTGAAAGAAGAAGAAACTGAAACTCTAAACATGCCAATCAATAACAATCCAGGAAATTGACTCAGTCATAAGAAACCTACCTACCAAAAAGCCCCAGACCCAAAGTCTTCCCAGCTGAATTCTACAAGACATACAAGGAGGACCTGACACCAATCTTACTGAAAATATTACAGGCAATTGAGAGGAGGGAATGCTCCACAACTCATCTTATGAAGCCAGCACGATACCTACACCTGGCAAAGATCCAACAAGAAAAGAGAATTACAGACCAATCTCCTTGATGTATATTGGTACAAAAATTCTAAACAAGATTTTGGCAAATAGAATCCAACAACATAGTTCAAAGATCATCCACCATAACCAAGTGAGCTTCAATCCTGGAATGCAGGGCTGGTTCAACATTTTAAGACTATAAATGTAATTCAGCACATCAACAGATGCAAAACCAAGAACCAAGTGGTTATATCATTAGATGCAGAAAAAGCATTCAACAAGATCCAGCATCCCATCTTGATAAAAACTCTTGAGCACCTAGGCAGAGAAGGAACATTCCTCATAACAGTAAGAGCCACTTCTGATAAACCCAAAGCCAACATTTGGCTCAATGAGCAGAAATTGGAGGCATTTCCCCGAGAAAGGGAACTAGACAAGGAGGCCCATGCCCACCCCTTCTGTTCAACATAGTGTTGGAAGTCCTAGCCAGAGCAATCAGACAAGAGAATAAAATCATGTGTATACAAATAAGAAAAGAGGAAGTCAAGCCCTCTTTGTGGACAATAGGATGCTATATTATGAAAACCCTAGGGTGTCTATCAAAAGCCTCCTTGTACTGATAATAAACTCTGGTAAAGTCTCAGGGTACAAACTCAGTGTGCAAAAGACAGCTGCATTTCTATACACCAACATTAATCAGAGTGCCAAATAAAAAGCATATTACATTCACAATAGCCACAAAAAAATGATATATTTTGGCATCCACCTAACCAGAGGAGTGAAAGACCTTTACAATGAGAACTACAAGGCACTGCTCAAAGAAATCAAGGATGACACAAACAAATGGAAAAACATTCCATGCTCATGAATAGGAAGAATCAATATTGTCAAGATATTCATCCTACCCAAGGTAATCTACAGATTCACTGAAATGCCCATCAAATTACCAACATCATTTTTCTCAGACCTGGAAACAATACAGAAATTCATGTGGAAACAAAAAAGAGAACAAGAAGCAAAAGAAACAAAGTGGGAGGTATCACATTCTCAGGCTATAAACTTTACTGCAAGGCTACAATAACCAAAACAGCCTGGTGCTGCTACAAGAATAGGCACATAGACCAATGGAACAGGACAGAAATTCTGGAAACAAAAATTCGATCTCTCAAAGAACTTATCTTCAACAAAGTCACCAATAGCAATCACGAGGAAAAGAGACCATATTAGCAAATGGTGCTGGGAAAACTGACTGACCACATGCAGAAGAATGAAATAGAACCCCTACCTATCACAATTCACAAAAATCAACACTAAACAGATCAAAGTTCTAAATGTAAAACCTCAAACTATAAGAATTCTAGAAGAAAATGTATGAAACAAACTTATGCACATCAAAGTAGAAAATAATTCTTGACCAAATCCTCAAAATTGAATGCCATAAAAGCTAAAATAGATAAGTGGGACCGCATCAAACTGAAATCCTTTTGCACAACAAAAGAATTCATCAGAAAAATGGGAAGACAGTCCATAGAATGGGGAAAAAAAATTGCTAACTCGGTGTTTGACAATGGCCTAACATCCAGGATCTACAAGGAATTTAAATGAGCTGATAGGAAAAAACAAACAACCCTATTAAACTCCCACTATGGGAGCTTTTCTGTCTTCTCAATAAATCCTACTTTCTCATTAAAAAAAAAAAGTGGGCAAAGAACATGATGGACACTTTTCTAAAGAAGATATACAAGTAGCCAACTGATATATGAGAAATGATCAGTCAGGTGCTCAATGGAGAATATAAAAATAAAAAACAAACGTATAAGAAAAAATAAATATATATTTTAAGTTTAAAAAACAGACAAAACAATCCCCAACAGGCAGCTGTCCAACCCCAGCTGGGTCTGATCTCTCATCACCCACCGGATCTGGCTGCCCCCTCACCTTGGACTGGGGGACTGGGGGGCCATTTCCTATTATCTGCCCTTTTTCTTGTAGTTCTATTTTGTACATACAAGTCAGAAAAACAACAGTGACAAAAAAGTCAAGAAACGCTGTAAAATATTGTGTGTGTGATTCCTTGTAAAATGTTTTCAAATGGTTTATTACCGAAGATCAATTAGTATATAATGCTCATATTTTCACTTCAAAAAAATGCTCAGCCTCACTAATCATCAGAAAAATGTAAATTAAAATCACAATGAGATACCAACTAACTCCAGTGAAGACAACCATCATTAATAAATCAAAAAACAACAAATGCTGTTGCAGGTGCAGAAAAAAGGGAATGCTGCTACATTGTTGGTAGGAGTGCAAGCTAGTTCAACTTCTATAGAAAGCACTGTGGAGCATTTCCTAAAAGAACTAGAAATTGACCCTTCATACAACCCAGCAATCCCCCTTCTAAGAATATCCCCAGAGAAACATAAATCACCGGCACACACATGTTGATAGCTGCACTACTCACAACAGCAAAAACATGAAGCCAACACTACCACTAACACTATCACATGATGGAATATTACACAGCCATAAAGAAGAGCAAAATCCTGGAACTCACAGAAAATTGAATGGAGTTGAAGACCATTATACTTAGTGATCTATCACAAAAACAAAAAACTGGATACCACATGTTCATATTCATATGTGGGACCAGAACATTAGTCACTGTAGAAAAAAAGAGGGACTGGCAGACCCTGGACACTGCCCATGGAGGGAGGGGGGAGAGATAATGCAAAGGGCCCCAAACCAGGGGAAGTGAGGCCCAGCAGGAGGCCCAAACTTCACCTACACAAAAGCTACTTGTGCAGCTTATCCTGACTTGAACCCCACTTCTCTGCAAGAAAATAAAATAAAAATTCAAAAGGGCATTAACAGTTCAACCCTTCAGCAAAAGTGAAAAACCAGTAAGTTGAAAACAGACTATTTAAAAACACAAAGGTGAGCGGGGAAAAAAGGAGGAGGAAAAATAAAGAAAACAGTGTTTTAGGGGACACCATCAACAGAGCACTACTTCCTGTTCCTGGAATCCATGAGGGACCAGAGAATAGAAATGGAATTAGCAAGTTGAACAAAAAGCAGAGACAGAAAAATTTCCATACCTGGAGAAAGGTACAAATATTCAGGTATGGGAAGCTAAAAGGTCACCTAAAAGTGTCTACCGAAATAGGAATACCACAAGACAAGTTGCTAAACTAAGACATGATACAATCAAACACTCCAAGGTCAAAGGAAAAGAGGATCCGGAAAGCAGCAAATAACACATAAGAGAAGTGCAACACACCTCCTGGGAGACTTCTCGGCAGAAACACTGCAGGCCAGAAGAGAGGGGGTGATATACTCTGCGTGCTGAAAAACAAAAAAATCAAAGGCTTGGGAGACAAAAGAGAGATGGCCCTTACCATGGGATAGAGTGGATCTATGCCATGCAAGTAAATCAGAAGTCACTAAAAAACAAAAAGATAGGGCCAAACACATTGTCAAGGCCATAAGGAATAATGAGAGTGCTAC
Organism: Tarsius wallacei; assembly: GCA_963574415.1. NCBI lineage: Eukaryota > Metazoa > Chordata > Mammalia > Primates > Tarsiidae > Tarsius > Tarsius wallacei. The sequence continues at coordinate 9,938 of CAUYQG010141895.1, forward strand.
AGCAAGGCACAAAAAAAGGCGTCACAATGCCCTTAACCCAGCAAAGAAAGAAAAATAAAAGCACATGGAAAATGACTTATCTTAACACTCTAAAAATAAATAGACCAATTTGGGTGGAAATCTTGACCTTGACTTTTGGGCCCTAGGGCACAGACACCATTAGACTGCATATATTTGAGGTTGTATCAACTCATTCATAGTGGCAGTTGAAATCCCAAAACTCTCAGTCTAGCACCTTGTGCTTTTAAGATGGGGCCCAAGCACATGTTTGGGCATGAACTATGAGGTGCCCAGGCAGAGCCAGATCACTGGGAGTTCCTCTTCCATGCAGGCCCCAAACCTGCTTACCTGTAGGTGAGACCAGGGTTTCCAGGGACAGTGCAGCTTGTAAAAGGAGGGGGTAGCAGGGAAGTAGGATGGAAAGAGGGTTGGTAGTTGAATCTCCATCAGAGTTTATCTAAGTGGGAAAGAGAGAACTGAAGGGTGCAGGGAACAGTCAGAAGGGCCCTCCCCCAAGATGGCGCCGACCACTCGGGCCACATGGAAATAACAAAAGCCCTAAGTTCCAGCTTCCCCCTATACGATTTCTCCCGCGCAAAGTTCAAACTTGCTAGCCAACAATCTCCTCCTATGACAAATCAGCCTTATAATACCCTCCAATAGTAATCTCAGCCCACCCTACTTCCCCTCTGCTCTACCCAATAGGATGCTAGCATGACCTCTTCCTGCCCTCGCTAAACTAATAAATACAGCCCCTCCCTGCATAACTCTCTCTCTATTTCTCTCTCTCTACTTCTCTCTCTCTCCCTCTCCCCCTCTCTCTCTCTCTCTCCCTCTCTCTCTCCCTCTCTCCCTCTCTCCTTCTCTCTCACTCTCTCTCTCTCCCCCCCACCTCTGTAGCCGCCACTTTAATAAATCTCTTGGTCCCCAACGGGTGTGGAGTTATTATTGGCACCCAAGTACTTTCATTGGTGCCGTGACTCGGATC